>WSFP011561592.1:0-10371 GCA_009831015.1 Picea engelmannii
TTTTGTATATCATTCTGTCTATGGTTTATTATTACTTTGTTATCTAAATCAAATACAAGTGATATAATTTCTTATTTTTATACGTATCTTGTTGCTTCCAAGGAGTTTAAGAACATAATAGTTGTTGATTCATCTTATGAATGGTAGCTTTGTCTTCTTCGTAGGCCGAATTGTTATATGAATTTTCTGCATTATAGGTTTCCCTTTTGTAGAGGTTTATCATTGTAAACTGTTATGATTTCTTTCTTGTTTGTCCTGTAACATATTTCGAAAAGAAGTATAGCTGATCGTTTCGAGAAGCTTAAGGACTAATTGGTGTGAATTTCTTCCTCCAACCAGCGTAAGGAGTCATCATACGTAGGGCAGATTTGGAGCGTTTCTAGGTTTGTTTGTCAATTATTTGCTTAGTATATTAGCTAGTAATTGAGTCAACTAATATATTAGATCGTCTAATTTCAGTTAATTTACTTTCTTATTCATAAATCATAAAATTAAAAAGAGTTATCCTTCGCTGTTTTAGGACAGCAAGCACATCAGTTTCACGGGTTTTATTCAAATCTGTAGATTGTAGATAATGCACATTTGTGAATAAATTGTAATTAAATTAGTAATTAGATATTTTATTTGAGTTATTAGTCTTTTGTATATATAATAGTTAGAGTAGTTTGTAGTTAGTTTTAGTTTATTGAATAGTTTATAGTTAGATTAGTATTTTTAGTCTAGTTTGTCTCATTAGTTGTATTTATTTTAGTTTATTTTAGTTTGTTTATTATAGTTAGTTTTGCTTATTTAGTTTAGTTAGATCACTTAGCTCATATCAACTTTCCTCTTTGGCTTCCTTAGGAGACCTCAGAGCGGCCAACGAAGCCGTTAAACTCGTCAGGGTGGTCCATACCAAACGGCTTGGGTTATTAGACAACCCTGGACCGGTTCCACTCTCTTAATTGATGGACGGTCGTTTTCGCCCGTCAACATGCTGGAAGTGCTATTGCTCCTCCGTTAGATAACCCAGAAGGCACTTTGGTCATGGTTGAAAATCCCACTGCATCTGTGTCGATAACCCCTCTTGAACCACTTTTGGTTCATTTAGAATCCCTTAGGAACGTCATAGATGAAGAGGTCCCACGATTACTGGAGGGGATTTTTACTGAAACATATATGGGATCCACAGAACCAATCTTTGGTGATGAGTATAGGACTCATGTTCGTCCTAGCACCACAGTAGAAACCAATCCCACACCTGCTTTTTTTGTATGGAGGACTTCATCGGGACACGATCTCTATGAACATTTCAAATCTATTCGACAACCCTTTCAACCTCATGACCCTCCTAGTGAAATAGGACCATCCGGTCAAACCATGAATCACTCAGTCGATCAGGTTATTCACCCTACTGCTACACTAGCACAAGTCCATCCTAATGCTGGACTCATCACCTCTACTCATCCCCAAAGTACTTCAATCTCTACCCCCATTTCTACAAGCTTTTACTCTACAGCTCCACATGTTCCACATGATCCTGTTGGGACATCTTCTCACCCGAGAACACAGACCCCTGCTGTCCAAACACAACCGGCTAGAGGGAAACCACCATCCAATAAACCTTTCCCTCTTAGATGACTACCTTTCCATGGCGGGCCTACCCCTCCCGGGGGACAACCCACTTTTCATGCTCCTCCTGGAGGGAAACCTTCATTTTCCAGTCACACCTCAGTCGTAAATCTACCGCTGGAAGGGGGGAAACCCTCATTTGTTGGAAACCCTTCACAATCCTAGGGAGTATCTTCAGGAGGCACTTTTACTCAACCCCACATTCGGGAGCACTTGTATGATAACCCACTAGGAGGAGTATCCAATCCTGTCCCTTCCGGAACATCTTACAGGCAATCTTATCTGGGCGGCATCCCAAACACCACCTAGAGTTATCCGGGACCACAGTCTTATCCTCCTCCTGGGCCTCATGTGTATCCGCCTCTGGGATCTACTCCTTACCATTCTCAAGGGAAAAATGTTTATACTCCTCACAAGCAAATAAATCACCTGGCCTATAATGTTCAGAACCCACCGGGTTATGCCAATGTTTCTCATGCACCATCGAATCCTTCTTATCCTGGCCAGCAACAACCATATGTAGGAGGACCTACTGGTTACAACTATCCACCTAACCCAGTCTATGGTCCTACTGGTGTTCCTATGCTACACCAGTATCATTCAAAATTTAACCGACAACTACCTTTCCTTGTGACTCTGGATCTCCTAGGATTGTCTCGGTTAACTAATGATCCTTTTTCTCATTCACCGGTTTGGCCAGTCATTCCAGCTAAACTTCCTTCTGATATTCCGAAATTTGACAGAAACCCTGGCGAAGATCTGAACAACCATGTGATGACTTTCCATTTGTGGTGTTCATAAAACTCCCTCATGGATGATTCTATATGTTTGCGTCTTTTTCAGCGAACACTTACCGGTTTAGCAGCAAAGTGGTATATTGAACTACCACGTGCTTCTTTTCATGATTTCAATTCCCTTACCATGTCTTTCCTCATGCACTTTCAACTACCTATTCACTACGAGACGGGTACTGAACTCTTGACCTCCCTTCATCAAACTAACTTTGTGCATATCTCTGACCATATTCATGAGTGGAGACGATGACGAAGGATGATCAAGGAAGTCATTCCTGACATACTATTGGCGGAATGGTTTACTAAATCACTGTTACCCCCGATCGCTCACGATGTCGCTATGGGTGGTGCGGTCACAGAGGAACAAGCCATCGCTCGGGCTCAGTATTTAGATTTGGTTTATTCCTAATCTGGTACTTTGTATGATTTACTTCTGAATGTTTCTCGAGCTAATACTGATCATTCTAAGCCATCATCCTCATCTCATGCGGATGGTGTTATCGGTTCCATCAAAACTCAATCTTTTTCCAAATCAACTACACCCTCCTCTACCTCTCCCCAAACTTAGATCTCTGAGGTGAATGTAGTTCAATCTGCCCCTTCACAACAATCTGGAGGTAAGAAGAAGACAAAGAATAAATCAAAAAATAATAATGAACAACCAAAAAATCAAACACCTTCTACCGAAAAGCAACCGCAATGGAAGCTAAAATTCCCATGTATCATTTGTGGTGACGATCACTACACTCAAGATTATCCACTTCGAAATGAAGTGGCCAAAATTTTCCAAGGGAAGTCAAAACCTATTGTGCTTACTCAACCTTTTCCACACCAACAATCCATGGTTGCTCAAACCCCCTCTATTAGGGGCAGTTCTAGCAATCCCAATGATGAGGCCTCATCGAGTGCACATATTTATATGTTCAATGGGATCAATTTGACCACTCGCTCTAAGACATATGACACACCAGGTAACCCTGACAAAGGAAAAGACACTAACGATAGCGGTACTTTACCGGATCCATCATCATCCTCCGTTAGTCTTCCATCAGTTAATCCTCTGTCTGGACCACTTTTGATTGAGAAACCCACATTCGACTCTATTCTACACCCTCCTAAGAGCACTATACGTAAAGCTACCTTTAATCCTAGTTCATGAGCTGCCTAGAACTACAACATTGGTGAAGATTTGGCTAAAGCACTGTGTGCTATGTCTACGTTAGAAGTTCTACAACACTACCCCAGTTAATGTAGAACACTCTTGGCTGCTCTTGGTGCTGTTGATCCTGAGTCGTCCAATCAGATCATGTTTAACCTGGACAATTATGTGTCTCGACTCTCCCACCAACTTGCTTTCCAAGTTGATGTTGTTGTTCACAATCAACAAAAACACCAAACTATTCTGGATGAGGGAGCCTCGACTTGTGTCATGTCTTTGGCGTGTTGGAAAGGTTTAAAATCACTAGCACTCAACAAATCCCCAACGATGTTACGCGCCTTCAACGGGTGAGGTTTTCATCCCCATGGGCTTTTACAGTCCCTGTCCACCCAATTGGGTGGAAAAAATGTTACTGTTGATGTCGAGGTGGTTGATGCTCCCCTCGATTACAACTTGTTACTTGGAAGAAGTTGGTTTTATGATATGAATGTCGTTTTCTCATCAGTTTTTCGATGTGTCCAATTTCCTCATCAAGGAAAAATTGTCACTGTTGATCAGTTGGATTTCTGCACGACCGATGCTCGCGTTCCTGCTACCAACAATATTCCTTTCTTGGGAGACCACAAGATCACATATGAAAGTGTTGGTGTTGGCTTACACAAATAATCTAGCCTCATGGGTACCTTCCCTACACCACTTCCACCGACTACACATCATATTTCCACTGTCGATATGATTTCGATCGCGGCTTATCAATCTTTGGAATCATCTAACCCTTGGATTGTACCTTGTCCGTTGGAATTAAATGCACTAGGTGAAACCATGCCACTTAGTCTAGTCAAAACGTCATACGTTTCTACCCAATCCACTTCTCCCTCGTCGAACGACCAACATCTGTTGGCGCCTGACGTTTCCTCGATGAAATCACGCTTGATTTCCTTGTCATCGACAATCGACTGCATTTCCCCAATTTTTCCTTTTGATGAACCTATTTCGGAGATGCTTCACATTGACAAGTTACCTTGGGATGATAACCATCACCGATCCTCTTTTCTTCCCCCTCGTGAATAAATTCAGGAAGATATACAGTCTATCTCCCCTCCTGGTGTTGATTTTTCATCATCTCCCATGATTTCAACTTCCGATGATTTGGACCTGGTAGTGGACATGGTGATTTCTTCGGTAAGATTATTGGAGCCTGATCTCCTCACTCCTATCATGACCCTCGACATGTGTTCCTTCTTGAGTTATTATCTTCCATCCAGCGAAGATCTCCTGGAGGCCATGACCGAGTTTTATCCCTTGCCATGGTATCCTTCCAGAGCATTATCCTCTTGGAAGCCATGATCAAGAAGCAACCACAAGCATAGTTTCTATTCTCTGTAGCAAGCTTGTTAAAAAATCAAACTGAGGCCTTGAGCATAGTTCTTTTCCTGTGTCAAGCTCATTAAAAAATGAAACAATCACCTCTCTTGAACCTTCTTTTCATCCACCCTTCTCCTTTTTCTCATCTACTAGAGAAATTGGTGACGACCTCAGAGCTGGTGAATGAATTGAAGCTTGGAGGGCATGTCTCCAGCCTTTGATGATCATTCTGGAGTTAAGCCACTAGCTTTCATGCTGGGGGAATACCGAGCTTAGTCTTTGTTCTTTCTCGTGCTTGTAAATACATGAGAATACATCTGGGTAGACTTTTATCTCTTTTTCGGACCTGTATGGATACACGAAAAAGGAACCCCCTGGAGTCTCCTTTAATCTCTTTTCAAAGTATCTAAACATGAAAATATTGTCGAGTGATATTGCTTCCTTTCCCACTCGCTAAAAGGTTTGAAAGGGCATCTTTCGAGTGATAATTTATCTCTTTTTCGGCCTCGCGAGACTAACATTACGAAAAAGGACAACATTGGAGTCATCTTTAAGTTCTTTTCAGACTCTCTAAACATGAAAAGATTACCGATAAACCTTGTTCTCTTCATGCTCATTAAAGTATTTGAAGAAAACATTTTTTGAGCGATAGTTTATCTCTTTTTTGGTCTCATCAGACTACTTTATGAAAAAGGAACTAAGAGAGTTCTCTTTTAAGTGTTTTTCCAGACTCTATAATCATGAAAAACCTTCGAGTTTTTTTGTCTTTGGACTCGTTAAAAGAAACATTGACAGGCCCATATGGGACCGAACCCTTATTTCTTCCAGTTCGTTAAACAAAGGAAGAGGAACTTACCGAAGGTGAGTTTTATCGATCATGTGTTATCCTCCTCAAGCTCGTTAAATTAAAAAGAGGTACTCGTCTATCTGGATGGGGGAAAAATTGAAAGAAGAAAGCCAAGCAGTTTTTTGAGAACATTACCAAGTAACTCTTAGTGTCTCCCTTGAACACGACACTTTATCTTTGTGCACATATTAATCCACTGAACCTCTGAATTGAGCCAATCCTATGAGTATATTTTACTCCTTTGGGTCACCCGACGAAAGTTATAATATCCACTGCATCATCGTGTTTTGGTCCATGTCATGTTTCTGCTATTGTGCCTCAGTGTTCAAGGGAAGTATCCACCTCGAGAGTCAACCACCACAAATATCTTGTCTCAATACCCATGTCAATCCATGTTCATTTGATCTACCAATTACATCTCTATGTCCATTTCGTGTCGTTGATGGGGGATACATCAAGGCCCTCCTTCGACGAGTCTATTCCTGTTGACTTCAACACATTATCCAGGAACTAGACTTACAAACCAGTTAGTACTTTGGGACCTGCATGCCTCAATGGCAGGCCTCCTCAAATTCGACAGTGAGTTTACATCATTGACCTCTGATCGGATGATTCCATGGATGTTTGACTTCATCTCATCCATTCACATTCGTTGGAATGTACTAGAGTACCTTGGGAATCATTGACATTAATGGTGATCTCCCTCACACTTGTTAACGGTTTACATCATTGACTGGTAATCAAGTGGTTTCTTCCATGTTCAACATCAGGACATATATTCACATGGTTAGATTCATACTACATCGAGATTGGTAAGAAGACCCTGTGTTGAGTGATCACTCTGATATGTACTTTGCCCAGGTTGCGATGGAGTTTCTCTTGAACCATGACACATATACTGTCACATAGATCCACTTTGTATTGGTCATGCCTATGTCTTGTCATCTCGTATATCCACTATTTATTCCTCATGGCTACGATCATTTCAGTTCATAAGAGTATAGATCCACACTGTATCCTCGGTGGCTATACCTTTTATCAATACAATTATGGATCTGAGGTGTATTTTATGGCGGCCATATCTTGCAAGTCTTGATCACCCAAGCATAGGTATGCCTGCCTTGGGTTTGAAACATGTCATAATATTTGTTGTATGTTTGTGTGCAGCTTCTGTCAGGTTCTCTGCGTCTATACCCTTGCTTGAAAGTCTACAAAAAATTTCATTTATCATTTCTCATCTTCTAAATTCATACTTTGGGGGGAAATATTTTACACATTGAAATTACTCACTTCGATAGTGTCACAAGTGTCGTCATTACAAGTGTCTCATTTTTCTCACAAGTGTCGCAAGTGTCAAGGAAATCATACTGTCATGATGCCTATTTTGTTCCTATAACGACATGAGAAGGAAACTTGACACACACAAACACTTGATTTGGAAGAGGAGGAATGGTTAACTAGAGTTATGTACCTCTTGCCATCTGAAAGAACCCAAAAAACTAATTTTTTGGAGGAGAGCACTCCCCTATACCTCTCTCAGGAGTGATGGTGCTCCCCTATAGTCTATCTGGGAGTGTTATAACATTGTATTATCCCTTTTGAAGGAGCTCTCCTACTCTCAGGAGTGTTGTCACCCCCCTAAAGCCTACTAAGGAGCGTTATAACGCTCTGATGGCCTTTTTAAGGGAGCGCTACCTATTCTGGGCAGCAGCTGGTTTGTTGAGGAGAATGGGGGAAATATCTTTTCATTCTTGGAAGGTAGTTGGATTTGAATCCCTAGTCCAACCATGATCTTAGGGAAGATCCCTAACTCAAGGAGGAAAATCCTCAACTCACCCCAAAGATATCTCAAGTGGTTGAGCCTCTCCAAGGATATATAAGCAAGCTTTCTCATGGTGAAAGGGGGAACTGGATAAAKAATGATACCAAACTTATGATCTCATAAGTGATATTTGGAGAAGGGATGAGAAGCATGAAACCTATGATCTCATAGGGAACACACAGTGAAGTGGAGGCTAATTAGCAAAGCTATCGTCATTYCGATTATGGAGMTTTTGAGCAAGGGTTASGCAAAGMGAATTTKACGAAACTGYTGCATTCCWTCTATGGATGTAAGTAATGTTTTGTCCTCATTAATGTAWTATGCTTGGCTTGTTTCTTTCTAATTTKTGTTTGACATTACACAAATTTGTCTCTAAGTAGATAGGTCTGCTTCAAACTAATCTCGATAGAATAGGAAGTGGTTGTACTTTGTTTGYYTATAGGGCTTATCGAGGAGCTCAAGATTGGAGTTCAACTCGGAACGTGCAGGGACAAACATAGGTAAAAGGGCTTATCGAGGAGCTTAAGATTGGAGTTCAACTTGGAGCGTGTAGGGACAAACACCGGTAAAAGGTATGTCTTTCCTCCTTCCTCTTCATGCATTAGTTTGTGTAGGCCTAAAAGGAAGCTAGTGACAATGATAAGCACTTTTTGTCTTAGAGTTAAGAGTATAGCTCTTTGAGGAGATCTACCTGTCTACAGAAATATTTTCCTTCAACAATTGTATCCCTTCATTTTGTTGGATAATAAAAAGGAAGGACCTGGATATTTCTCTGGTGGACACAGCCCACACTGGGTGAACCACGTGTATATGTGTCTCTATTGTATTGTGTATCTTATGTGTTTTATTTCCACATTTGTTTTATTTTATTACTTCATGATCCTATTTTTCTAATAGATTTGACTCTTTCAAATATCGTCGATTGACACTTTGGATTTGTGTGAAACTTTCCCTGATCTGGTGATGCGATCGTTGGCCATTGTCCCACTTCCTTGGTGACTGATTTTCACATACCTCTCAAACGACCAATTTGACCATCAAATGTCGACGATATTAATTGGTGAATGGAACTCCTCACTGATTTTGTCGATGCCTAACCTTCAACCATCGATGATCCTTGAGGACTGTCGAATATACTTTCCCAAATCGACGACCTGACCATCAACCATTAGCCACTTTTGTTTGTTGTCGTGGAAACTACTGATGTGTCATGACACATCATCTTGAGGTGTCAACTTTAGTGACATGTGGATGTCGACATGGCATGACACATCATCATCCTTTTCTCTCCATCGACCATCAATCGATTCTCTTAGACGAGCCAAACACTTTGCTAAATCATTCGATGCCCAACCATCGACTCATCGGTCTTCAAAAACCTCTCTTGCTTGATTTACAACACTTCGCCAAATTAGTTTATGCCCAACCACCGAACCTTCGACCATCAACAATTTCCATCGACAATTGATAACACTTCGGTGGATTTAGCCAACCCCTGACTATCAACCATTGACAGTTAGAGATGTCTTATGGCTGAACCAAACTCTTCGCCCTTTCATCCGACCCAACCATCAGCCATCGGTGATTTCTATTGGTGAATTTTAACACTTAGAAATTTTTTTATTTTTCTCTAAATGATCTAGATCATTGATCTCATCCATTTCACAACCCCAAAATGAATATTGGTCATTGATTGTATTAACTTATTCCAACTCTGTCGACACCCTTCCATTAGTTGTTAGCCATCAACATTTTATTTTTTCTAATTTTCAACACTTCTCCAAACTTTTCGATCTAACCATCGACCACCAACCATCAGCGTTTCCTCTTGGTGAATTTCCAACACTTCTCCAAACTCGTCGATCTAACCATCAACCGTCGGAAGATTTCACTATCGAACCTCACACTTAGAAAATTTTGATCACAGTCCAGGTGAATATGGACCGTCGATCTCCTTCAACTTCCAAATGATGAAATTGAACCTTGGCCCTTGATTTGATCAACCTTCCAAATGGTCAAACCTTTACGAATTTCAAATTTATTTAAGTGAATCTTGGTCATCAATCTCAAGATCAAACATGATATTGGTCGTCGATTCACCACATTGCCTGCAACTCTACAGGAAACCATTAAAAGTTGAATTTCGACCATTCCAGGTCAAATTTCAATCTACCACTTTACCTCTTGTCTCTATGGAACCTATTAAACAGTCCATAGTCATTTAAACCCATAATTTTCCCATGGATTTGGGGATTTCTCTCTTAATTCTCCGTTTTCCCCCTAATTTTCCACAGACAAAATATGAAATAGTGAATTTCACCAATTCGCTCTGGTTCAAGCCCATCCAAGCCCTATGTTTGAATGAGACACTCTGATACCATAATGTAACGTCCCCAACCCATCTGAGGGACATTACGGTTAAAAATACTCATAAAAAAAAATTGTATAGCTAAGTAAATTAATTAATTTACAATGAACTGATTTCCCGTAGGTTTCAACCATGAATTACAATAAGAAATAACTATTGTTCACTGCCATTACACTAATGCATCTACAACATACTAAAATAGACATGAATGTAACTAGTAAACTTCATTACAACAACATACAACAATAACACATGTAAATAACACAACAACAAGATAAACCACTTATCTTATAACAAGATTTGTGCAACCAACTGCTTGGGACGAATGTTCCACCCAACCATAGATTGAATGTTTCAAATCTCAATAGGAAGTCACCCTCAAGCCAAGGCTAGTAATCCACAAAA
>WSFP011561600.1:0-11013 GCA_009831015.1 Picea engelmannii
GGGGACGACCTCACCCCAAGCCAAAAATAAGCTCTCTAAGTGGACAACTTCTTCAATTTTCTCCATAAGTAATCAAAGGGTGATCAACAACATCTCCACATAGCAAGGAATGAGTGCCATGTCATCATCATCAAATGCAAAGTCACTTAAGTGAGCTCCACTTCATCCAAGTGGCTCAAAATAAACCCCATGACTGTCATAAAGTGCCCAAGAGAGTCCATCCCTCCTTTAATGAAAACAATCTTTAAAAGGGTGCCAAAGGAGGGGGGGCATTTTGACATATGACAAATGACAAGTGTAGAGGGTATCCATGTGGATGTAAATAGATCGTTCGTGCCTCAGAGAGTGTAACCAATGCCTAAAAATCCATGTGACTGCCTCGAGAAATGTGAAACTAGATAATCATGTGCATAATCATCTCCAAGGCCCCATGACCAAAGTGTGGTACATACATAAGAAAAGAGGGTCCATGTGGGGTAAAATAGGTGTGCTAAACCATGGGTGTGACAACCCTTACAAAGAGTAATCACCTTTTACATAGCAAAAGAATAAGTGAATAACTAGGGCTGTGTAAATCATGTATCCTAGTAGATTCACTTCAAAATGCTCTCATACCTACCCATGACATAAATGCATGACTTAGAGGGAGTTACCACCTCCGAGGGATAGTCATCCAAAGCAATAAAACCAATCACCTTGAGAATGGGGGGCAAAAGGACATGCCATGACTGTCCACCTAATGGGATTTGGGTAACCTCTAACCAACACTTGTACATCAATTCATGCCAACATGGCCACATACAAATAAATCATCACACTTTGGGCACATCAGAGTGGTCACATATTATGAAAAAATGTAGGGTACACTGCATAGAGTCTGGGGTGTAACACACTAATTGAATCAACCACTTAGCACATACAACATAATTGTGCATTTTGGTTTTTTTAATTCCCATATGCTCCTTCTTGCTAGTAGTACAATACAAAACCAATTGGCTCTATAAAATTCAAGTCACTCGCCGAGTTTAGCCTAGAGAAAATTATGGAGATCTTTCTCTGGTTGGTCATATGCAACTTTTTATGGGACCTGACATGAGGAGTGGTAGACATCCATGGCCACTAAATCCTTAGTGAAAATGTGAATTTAGTAGATAATGTGAGTAGATTTGTACCCATTTATAAAAAACAAATCAACGCTTTGAACCACCACCTCCTAAAGCTCCTAGGGGGAGAGCCAAGAAGACCTAGCCAAGGGTTTCCCCTCGAAGAGCTCTAGTGGTGACCACCACAAACTATGGTCATTGAAAGAAATATGAGCCCCGAGGTAGGGGTTCTTTCACCAAGAAGGCTTGTATGGCCTCCCAAGTCTTCCAAATACTTTGAAGCACAAAAGTGCCAACAACCTTGACCTTTGAGGGGGCTAAAAGGAGAGGCCTTGTCAAGCCTTTTTACCCAGGGGCCACCCTTGATGAATACGATGCCCAAGCAAGATTTCTCAAGCATCTTGGTAATCCACTACTTGAATCACCAACTTAACACACAGAGCCTAATTGTGCATTTTGGTTTTGATAATTCTCATATGGTCCATCTTGCCGGTAGTACAGTATAGAGCCCAATTGGCTATATAAAATTTAGGTCACTTGTCGAGTTTAGCTCAAAGAAAATTATGGAGACCTTTCTCCAATTGGTCATATGCATCTTTCTATGGGACCCAACATGAGTAGTAGTAGACATGCATGGTCGTCGACACCTTAGTGCAAATGTGAATTTAGCAACTAATGCAAGTGGTTTAGTAACCCATTTATCATATTTTTTTTCAACCCTTTGAAGCACCATCTCCTAAAGCTCCTAGGGGGAGGCTTGAAAGGCAAAGGGGAGGAAAATAAACTTAACAAATTGTCCAAGTTGGGATTGAGTACAATTTAGGGGATCAAGACAAACTAGACTTGGTCACTGACTCTACAGATAACACTAAGTTTTCGTGCATTGAATGTTGGAGCCAGAAGTTACACAAAACACATTAAGGTAGTCCATTGTATTTGCCTAGGACTACTAGTCCTCAATAATGGTTAAAAAAGAGTTTTTCATTAAATGGCCATTGACAAGTGGGCTCCATTTAGGTCCAAGGAGGGGAGTTCCCCAAATGTAGCCCATAGTCACCCAAGAGTTAACTAGGTAGCCCAGAGCTTCAATTGCCATCACATAGAGTGCTAGAGATAACATACATCCTTATTCAATGGATCGAAATAGCCCTATCTCCTCCTACTTGTACCTATTGATAAATTAGTAGGTTGAGGAACTAGGAAAGAGGGTTTATACATTGTTGATGAATGTTGGACCCAACCACAAAGCCTTTACTATGGCTATAATGAAGGGTCACTCAACCTAGTCATAGGACTTTTCAAAGTCAATTTTAATGAACAAAGCCTCTATGCTCGAAGAATGATCCCATTTCATGTCCTCCCCAACAACATTAACATTGTCAAGAATATATCACTCGTGCATGAACCCTGTCTACTCAAGGTGGATAATCTTAGGCATAATGTGATTATGCTACAATGCAAGGGCATTGGCCAATACTTCATTGGAAGTGTTAAGTAGTGTAATAGGTCACCAATAGTGATGATCTTAGGGTGCCCATACTTCAAGATAAATCAGATAAGCACCACATTAATTCCCCCAAGGAGTGTTGGCTTAGGGATTCCTTATAGAGATAGATAAGATCAAGGCCAATGAAGTCACAAGCAGCCTTGTAGAATTTGCATGGAAGACCATCAAGCTAAAGGGCTTTGTCATCTACTATCTCTTGAAGGGTTGCAGCTAGCTCATCCAAAGCTAATGTTTGGTTGCAAATCCATCGATGTTCATGAGAAATATTTTAGGGTGTAAGGTACCAGATCTATTATAATAATAGACACATAGAAATACTACAAAGAATAACAATAGAACAACACAATATATGAAACCACCAGACCAAAATAATATCTTTATTGATAGGAAATAATGTTCACTTGCCTATTCAAGGGGGAAACCTCCAACATAGTAGAATTATATTACAATGATTCTCAAGACAAAGATTTATCATGCCCTCGACTCCTATTTATACGAAATCTATTTACCAAAAGAACAATATGGAGGAAGATCTTCTAGAAGCGGAAGCTTCTATTAGGTCTTCTTACATTTGACTTATTCTGCCTTATTACTAGGCGTTATTAATATTGACCTTTATTACATTGAAAATATATTTTTCTACCTACATGAGGGGTTAGGGAGGTTAGGTCCCTAACATGTCCTCCCCCTTAAAAAAACATCCTTGTCCTCAAGGCTTGAGATGAGGAAATTGTTGCAGAATGGTAGCTAGCTCCCAGGTGGCATCTGTTGGAGTTGTATCCTTCCACTATACTAACACTTCCTCGATGGTGCACCGATGCATACGATTCTCACGGTGGTCCAAGAATTCTTGTGGCTGCAACCAGATGGAGCCTTCTTCATCCAACTCGGAAACACTAGTTTGAGTTTGGCACTTAGTTCTAATCACCTTATTTAAGCAGGAGACATGAAAAACATGATGGAGCTTAGAATGATTGGGAAAAGATAATTGATAGGCCACCTGTCCCACATGCTTAAGAACTGTATAAGGACCATAACATTTGGGTGCCAGTTCCTGACAATGGTCAGGCTTAAGTGAAGTCTACTTATAAGGTTGCAGTCGAAGAAACATCTGGTCCCCTTCAACAAATTGACGTTCTGAGCGACCTTGATTTGATTCTTGCTTCATGCGATTGAGCCATGACTAAATTTTATTTAAGGGTACGAGGAATAGCCTCTCGAACTGTAAGAGTTTGGTCAACTGCTTGGACCTTCGAGACACCTGGCATGTATGAGAGAATTGAAGGTGCCTTTTGTCCATATACTACTTCAAAAAGAGTCATGTGAGTAGTTGTATGGTAAGAAGTGTTGTACCACCATTCATTTAGGGGAAACCATTGAGCCCACTAGTTTTTTATCTCAAATGCAAAACACCTCAAATATTTTTCCAAACATTTGTTGACAACTTCAATTTGACCATCGGTTTGGGTATGATATGATGCGCTGAGATGAAATTGGGTGCCATGTAGCTTGATCAATTCTTGCCAAAAATTGTTGTTGAAAGTGGGATCTTGGTCAGAGACAATGGAATGAGGCATGCCATGAACCTTGAAGATATGATCCATGAAAAGTTGAGCCACTGTGGATGGAGTCAATGGGTTTTGAAGAGCACATAAATGAGCATATTTGGAAAGATGATAAATGGCCACCATGATGATGGATTTATTTCTCAATTTAAGTAAGCCAACAATGAAATCCATACAAATATCCCTCCAAATAATAGGTGGAATTGGAAGCGGTTGTAGTGTGCCTGGGGGTTTGACTGTTTCGCCCTTGTTGCATTGACACACATCACATTCTTCTATAAAGGTCCAAATGTCCTGCTTCAGACCATCCCAGAAAAAAGAGTGTTTGACCCTGTCATAGGTTTTGGTAAACCCAGAATGCCCAACTATGTTTGTAGCATGAAGCTCGAAAAACACCATGAATTTAATTTGCGATTGTTTGCTTAAATATAGATGGACGTTGTAGCGAAGCTCTTCATTGTGCCAAGAACACTCTGGAGAAACTGGAGAATTGTCTTGCAATTGTTGGATCAGATGTGATAGTTTGGGATCTTGCAACCATTCCTTGCAAACAACTTGAAGCCAATCTGGTACAATGAAGGATAGAAAAAAGAGGGACCCTTCATCTTCATATTTCCTTGAAAGAGCATCGACAACCACATTGTCTTTTCCTTTCTTGTAAATGATATCATAATCATATCCAAATAGCTTGGTCACCTATTTTTGTTTCTCTGGGGATGAAATTTGTTGCTCTAGAAAATACTTGAGGCTCTGATGACCTATCTTAATTAGGAAGTGTTGCCCCAATAGATAAGGGTGTCAAAGATCCACAACATGTAGAATGACCATCATTTCCTTTTCATAGATTGATTCGACAAAATGACACTCTGACAAATGTTTTCTAGTGAGGGCCAAAGGCCGACCATCTTGCATAAGGATGATGCCAATTCCTTTCCTTGAAGCATCACATTCCAGGACAAAGGTCTTTCTAAAGTCAGGAAGGGCTAGGACATGAGTAGTGCACATAACCTCTTTCAAGGCTTGGAAGGAGATCAACTATTGGATTCCAAATGAAAGCATTATTTTTAAGGAGAGCAATGAGAGGCGCCACAAATTTTCCATAATTCTTAACAAACTCGCGACAATATCCTGTTAAACTGAGAAACCCATGCAAGATTTTGAGATTCTTGGGATGAGACCAATTATTCATAGCTTCAATTTTCTTAGGATCCACCCTGACACCCTCCTTGCCAAAAATATGACCCAAGTACTCCGCTTCTGAAGCTCCAAAAACGAATTTAGATTGTTTGAGGAAGATTAGTGCTGAGATAATAGATGAAGAACTTGATCCACATGGGAAAGATGGGATCTCCATGTTTTACTGTAGATGAGAATATGATCAAAGAAAACTAAGACAAAATGATAGAGAAAAGGACAAAAGGCATGATTCATGAGGCTCTGGAAAGTAGAGGGAGCATTACACAATCCAAAGAGCATGACCAAGAACTCATAATGGCCCTCATGAGTTCAAAAATTAGTCTTAGGAATGTTTACATCTTTCATACGTATCTAGTGGTAGCTAAAATGAAGATCAAGTGTAGTAAAGAATTGGGCACCACTTAATTCATCCAAGAGATCATCAATGACATGGATGGGGAATGTGTCTTTGATGGTGAGTTTGTTGAGGGTGCGGAAGTCGAGACACATGCACCAAGATCCTTTTTTCTTAAGTACCATGACCACAGGAGAAGAGTAGGGGCTGGTACTAGGATGGGTAACAATCACGGCGAGAAATTCTTGAACAATTTTCTCAATTTCATTTTCCTGTGTAAAGGGATGTTGATAAGGGAAAACATTGGGAGGAAGGTTGTTGGGTACCACGGGAATGGAATGATCATGAACACCACGGGAAGGGGGAAGTCCATGGGGAGTGGAAAAACAAATTGATGTTTGGAGATGATGGCGTGGAGGTCATGATGCACAAAGGGTGTGTCAGTGGTGTGAATGGAATGAAGTTGTGCAATAATGTCGGAATGACCTTTATTGAGGATCTTTTCCATGTGATGGGAACTGATGATTTCAGGGGAGTTGGCAGTGATGCCTTGGAACTTATATTGTTGGCCCTCCTGGATGAATTGCATGGTTAATTGCTTAAAATCCATAAGGATGGGACCAAGAGTCCATAACCATTCTGCACCAAGCACAATGTTACAACCACCCATGTCGATAGACAACATATGAGATTTCATGTGGCAATGACTAATTTGGAGACTCACATTTTAACAACGCCCCCCACATTTCATGGAACCTCCATTGGAAATCATGATTTGAAAGTTGTTGACTGCACAGATATAACAATTAGTTTCTTGGGCAATGTGGTGATGAATAAAATTATGGCTGTTGCCATTGTCAATGAGGATGATGACCTTATGATGCTTAATTTAACCAATTATCTTGAGGGTTTGGGGAGCAAAGAAGCTAGCGAGAGCATTCATTGAAATGACTAGTTCAACTTCTAGGGGGTTCAAGGGAGGTTAATATCAGTTGGCTATGGTAACTCGACCATTGGGGGGGCTCAACCGCTTCTTATGAAACATTCTCAAAGATGACCATAAAAAGATTTTGTTCCTTACACTTGTGCCCCATAAAGTATTTGTCATCACAATTATAACAAAGGCCCTTGAGTTAGCGTTCAACCATTTCTTCCCGTGTCAATTTCTGGATCTTTAGTGGAGTGGAAGGAGGAGCTAAAGTGGTGGGTTTAGGGTGGTGAAGAAAGGATGGTTTTTTGGTTGGAGAAGAGACAATCAGTTGTGCTTCCTTAGCTCTTTTAGTATCTTCCACCCAATTTTGAGGGTGAGCCATGAGGACATGGGCACAAATCTCATCCTTGAGGCCACTGATAAAGCATTCCCAGAAAAAATCATCAAACATGCCTTTCGTGCGAAAATCCAAGAGCTCAAAAGCAATTATAAAGTCTCCCATTGTGCCAGATTGTTTCAACTTGGTCAAATGGATGAAATGGTGTGTGCCACTGTCAAAGCATTCATAAATCTATGCAACAAATTATGTCCAAGCCACACACCATTTCCAACGTTCCAGATATAGATGGAGAACACCATACCCGAGTTTAACCAACTCATCAGTAATGTTGTGCAAAGAGAAATAGTGTTCGATTTGAGTAACTTAACATGTGGGATCCGAGCTATCAAATTTATTCACATCCACATGAGGGGCACATAGGTATTGTTTAAAGTGGTTGGAAGGAAAAGAGGTGGACTCAGAGGATTCAGGACCTTCAAGGTTATAAGGTGTGGAAGAAGGGAATGGATGTGGGGTGGGCTTAAACAAGACGGTCAACTTATTCACTGCGTCCTGACATTACTGACACAAGGTGGTCAATTCAGTGATGGATGTGGGAAGTGTTTCGAGCAGAGCAAGTTGGGAGTTGAGGTTATCAATACTAGAAGTAATGGAAGAAATATCAATACGAGTTTGGTCATTAGCATTGTCCAAGGCAGTGAGACGTTGTTCCCAATATTGGATGTAAGTATGGGCCATGGGGATGGGACAGGGGGGAATGTGGGACTACACAAAAAGGGGTTATTTGTGAATGGTACCACTACAATCAATGTAAAGAGAGGAAGTCAACAAGATAGGTTCCAAATAGGGGTGTTAGGAATGGTTCGGGTCCACGGGAAAAACAAAATTTGTTGAAAAATGATAGGTATGACTGTGATCAAGGAGAAAAGAGGAATCCAATGGGATATGTGTCAAATAATGGTGAAGGAAGTATCCATGATTTTTTTCTTTTTTTTTAACTTCTGTGGAGTTATACTCCAATCTGAATAATATTGCAGTGATGAATTGGCCAAATTCTTAACAAGAAGAAATCTGTAGGAATTTTGCAACCCAAATGCAGAAGGTAAGGTTGCATGACAATATATCTTGTTTGTTATGTTTATGCTTTGTTTCTGTCCCAAGGGTTAGGGTGTGTAGGGTTTCTAGAGACAAGGGTTTTCCTTGTGCTATAGCTCTTCTATATATGTGTGAGGTCCAACGGTAGTACTCGGTCCAATATCTCAGGGCACCAACTAAGGAGGCTAGACCGTGCCCTTAGACATACTACCAAACTACCTAGATACTAGAGAGTATCTTCCTGAGTGTTGTTCTTGGTGGCACTATAACAGTCAGACGACCGATTGGTTTATCTACGGAGGGCTTCGGGATATCTAGGCCGATTTGTATACATGTGTTGCGTGATGCGCTACCACTCGAAGGGGTACCAATAGGGGTTACAAGGGTCACCAACAATGTGCGCTTAAGTACCACTTGTAGTTCATGCGTGTATGCTTCTCCGACCATGGATTTATGCGTTAAATGACAAAGCTATATAGCTTTAAGACGTTGGAATACGTCTCTACCTTGAAAAAAAATAACCCACAATTTTCTGCTAAGGAAAGTGCTCTGATACCACTTGTAAAGTACCAGATCTATTATAATAACAGAAAAATAGAAATATTGTAGATGTTGAAATTTTAAATATTCTAAAATGGATGACTTATGGCTTCTCTCCTGAAAACATTTTCTCGGGTGTCTTGTTTTCAAGCACCTTGTGGGGACTTTTATTTTGCACATACACTGTTGTCTTCGCTACTTCTTCCCACAGATGCATAGGAAAATGGATCATGGCCTTTACTGCTTCCATGATTGTCTAGTTCTTCCTTTCAACTATTCCATTCTATTGAGGGTTATAGGGAGTAGATAGCTCCCTTTTAATCCCAACTTCCTTGCGATACTCCTTGAATTATTCTAAGGTGAATTGACCTCCATTGTCTGATCACAAGGTCTTTATCTTCCGCTCCGTCAATTTTTCTACCAGAGCCTTGAACTCTTTGATTTTGCCAAAAAATTCATTCTTTGTTTTTAACAAATAAATCCAAGTTTTACGTGAGTAATCATTAATGAAAGATACATAATATACATACCCACTTAGAGAAGTCACCGGCATTGGTCCATATACGTTTGAATGCACGATATCCAAAACTCCTTTGGCTTTGCTATCACTGTTGGGAAAGGAGTGCTTCACATTCTTGCCTTGTGCACATCATTTGCACACACCATCTGTTTCTACTTGGATTTCTGGAAGACCTATCACCATTTTTCTCACAACTGGAAGAGATTTGTAGTGTAGGTGAGAAAATCTCCTATGGCATAGTTCACTGGGATTCACAATATCATGAACCATTGCGGAGTCTGAATGTCCTTTTAATTTGTAGAGTCCTCCTTCTTCAAGTCCAATAACTACTGCATCATCAAGGGTCTTCCCTCTATGCCACATAAGAACTTGACCATCAATAAATGCTACTCTAAATCCTTTCTTGTCTAATGCTGAAATTGAGAGAAGATTCTTCTTTAAGCCTGGAACATAGAGAACTTCCTTCATCTTCATTGGATTTCCTTAGTTTAACTTGTAGGAAGCTTCTCCAACACCTTTGATTGGATACTGAAATTCATCACCCAATTTCACTTTATGAGGTGAATCCTTATGAATAAGTTTAGATAAGGATTCTTCATAGCTAGACATGTTCTTGGAAGCACCATTATATATCAACAAAGTGTCATTTCCATGAGTAACAGTACTTGTGAGGGATGAGATAAGAACATAATCCTCATCACTTGATTCATCTTGCTTTGCAACCTTCTTGGGAGGCTCATCATCTTCAGATGTGCGAGCTTGATGCCTCTTACTTCCTTTCTTATTCTTAATTTCCATAATGAGGGGGCAATCCCTAACAAAGTGTCTCAATTCCTGACAATAGTAACATTCAATCTTTGAGTTGTCTCTTTGACCCATCTTAAACTTCTTAGGTAAATAATACTCCTTCATGTTCTTTTCGTTCCGGGTGTGGGCAACTAGGGCTTAATCTTCATCTGCCATCTTTTCTTCTCTTGCAGTTGTCCTAGATTCTTCCTGGTTACAATCTTCCCAAAGCCTACTAAACTTGGGAAGCTTCTTTATTGAACAAATTCCTTGGATTAATGCATCCCATGACCTTGGGAGGCCATTCAAGGTAGTCATCACCATCTCTTCTCCTTGTATTGAGTCACCAATGGCTTCTATCTACTCCTTGATTTGATTCACTCTTGAGAAGTAGGAGTGAATGGTTTTTGAGTTATGAATTTTCACATTCTTCAACTGAGATCAAAGAGTCATTCTTCGATTTATGTTGCTTCCCTCAAACAAAAGAGTTAAGGTGTCCATCATTTGATTTGGAGAATATAATGATGGATAAGGTGGTCCTTAATGGAGTATGCAATAATCATTTTTGCTCTCACCATGTCCTTCTTATATTTTACCTTAGATTTATCTCCTTGAGGTTCTTGAACCCCTTCTATAATGAACTTATCCAGCTCATGTTCTTCAAGAAGGAGGGTTACTCTGTACTTCCAGGCCCTAAAGTTATCAACTCCATCTAGCTTCTCATCGATCATTGTTTCGGTAGTCATCCTGCCTTCTGATGGTCTCGGTTTGTCTGACCACTGTCTCTAGATTTAAAATGACTCCCTTTTAGGTTTCTATATCTACAACTGGCTTCTATTCAGGTCTACTATGATACCATGTTGAAATTTTAAATTTCTAGTTACACAATTACAATTACTTAATCCAATAGCAACTATAGTAGGATCACTGAAAGATAGACAATGACAGATACAATAGAGCACAAAGATTATCCTAGGAAACCCTCGTGGGGGAGAAAACCCAACAACCAAAATCCTCAATATAGATTTCTTCAACCAGTACAATGATGCTCTATAGCTCTCCAATAAAGACCAAGACCAAAACACCAAAAGAACC
>WSFP011561601.1:0-11012 GCA_009831015.1 Picea engelmannii
ACCCTTCTTATCAGAATATGATTACAACCCTTAGGAAATTGTTTTATTGGACAAGAATGAAGAAGGACACAACTAATTATTTGGATAAATGTCTAAAGTGCCAACAGGTCAAGGTAGAACACCAATGCCCAGTGGGGTTGTTTCATCCCCTACCTATTCCAAAATGGAAATGGGAAACCATTTCCATGAACTTCATCATTGGACTACCCAAAATGACCAAACAACATGATTCCATCATGATAGTTGTGGATAAATTGAGCAAGGCTTCCCACTTCATTATGGTAAAATGCACTAATAAGGAAATAGACATTTCCAGCATCTTCATGAAACAAATATTCAGACCGCATGGGATTCCCAAATAAATTATATCTGATAGGGATGTTGAATTCACCTCATAATTTTGGAAGTCCTTGTTCACTACTTGTGGAACAAAACTTCTATTTAGTACAACCTACCACCCTCAAAATGATGGAAAAATAGAGAGGGTGAACTGACTATTAGAAGACCTATTAAGGATGCATGTAATGCATCAACCCACGAAATGGGAAGAGTATCTACTCCTAGTATAATTTTCCTACAATAATGGGTACCAAGAGTCCTTGAAAATGGCCCCTTTTGAGGCTCTCTATGGAAGAAAATGAAATATTCCAATCGACTGGGATAATCTAGTAGAAAGGGTTACCCTTGGGCCTGAAATTTTAATGAAACTAGAAATACAAATGACCTAGATAAAGAGAAATCTAAAGGTGGCCCAAGACTGACAGAATAGTTATGTAGATAAGAAAAGAAGTCATAAATATTTTAAAATAAGAGATCATGTGTATCTCTGAATCAAACCAAGGAGAAAATCCTTAAGAATGGGAGTGTGTTCTAAGATAGTGCCTAGATTTTTTGTCCCTTTTGAAATTATGGACAAAGTGGGACTTGTAGCCTGTAAACTAGCCTTCCCCCCCATAGTGAAGGAACAAAATGTGTTTCATGTTTCCTTACTAAAGAGATATATACATGATTCTACTTACATAATTGATTGTTCTATGATATAGGTGGAGCCAGAGAGAGAGTTCCAACCAAAGCCACAGTGTATCCTAAACAGGAGAGAGATCTCTCTCAAGAACATAAGAATTCCCCAAGTCAAGGTGAAATGGAAACACTTTGGTCCCGATGAAGTGACTTGGGAAATGGATGCCATGAAACATGCATACCCTTTTTTTTCACTACTGAATATGGAATTTTTGCATTAAATAGAACACCGAGTGTGGTGTTCCTTTAATGGGGATGGGAATGTAACACCCATGTTTCTCCCGGTCTGTAATTATAAGTGTTACTAGGGAAAACAATAATCTAACCCATGGTTGATCAATAATAAAAAATGGACCTTGATAAATTTTGTAACATTTCTATATATATAAATATTTTTGGTTTTTAATAAAATAGAGAATGATGAGCTACCATTCAAAGGAAGGCCTTCACAGGTTACGATTTCATTAGAGTAGTGGGAAAGAGGGAGGCCACCACTCTTTTGAATGAATATACTAGGAAGTACCATGCGTAATTAAAATGATATGGATCTGAACTATCCTCATCCCTAGAAACTGACGATCAACCAACATAGTAGTTGGAATAGTTCTCGAAGTAGTTAAGAATGGATGGGAAAGTACCTTCAGGATTTTTATGGCATGATCCATGAGCTCCTGAGGGAATAAGATGAGAAGAAAACAAGGAGGGAAAGGGAAGAAATACTTACTAGAGAAAAATCTTGTGAAACTCCTCTAGTGAAATTGTATCCTATCTCGGGGGTCACTGGTTGTAGTGGAATTTAACACAACCTTTCCTATATTTGGGTAGAGAGTGGTTCTCTCTACAATAATACTCAACATATCTCAATTCTTTGTATATAATTGTCTTGTCCACCTCTGTGTATTGACATTATTATGTGTATGGTTAAATGAATAGCATAATACTTAGATGTAACCATTTGGTCTACAAATCAAATTGGGTATTCTGGAGACACCAGAAATTATGCCTAATGTTTAATTGCATGAAGAGTTTTATACTATTTCTTGCGAATACTTCATGTCTTGTGAGAATTATTTACGAATGTATGCCTGTGAATAAAGTTGTTTGTTTGGTATATAGGAAAGAATACAAATATTTATGATTGTTATGCACATGTATAATTCAAGGTCTCTGTACTAACCTGAGGGGCGATATGTCCCTACTCATTGTGTGTATCGTTGTAATCCTATGGCGTATGCATATAATCTCATGCATATACATATATATACCATGTGTGCTATGTCATTGGAATGCCTGACCCCAACCAGTCTTTCAAAGAATATGGTACTATGAAGAAGTCCGATGGAAACCATGGAGTACCTTGGTCAAGCATGAGCATCCTCAAGGCTCAGTAGGAATTGAGAAGGACTCTAATAAAGGAATTTGTAATATGGATAAGTTCAAGCATGGAATGTTAAGTCATTGGATAATCCCTAATTTTCTTCAGAAGAATTATGGTCGTGCATTTGGAACGATGAATAAATTTGGGCCCTTTATCAGACATGGTTGAGATGTGACCTCATCCGTTGATTGGACTGAAAGGGAAATATATTTACCCTCCATCGACGTTGATAACAAATACATACTCTGGAATAAACAAGGGTCATTTATTTGTTGGGGAGTGATCGTGGACAATCTAGGATCATTGGGTCCATGGAGGCTAATGTGGTCAGAACCTCTTGGTCAGAATAACCTTGGAAACCGAGGGATGATCTAGACCACCCATCAGGGTGAGGCTGCAATGAAACTCTGTCGTAGATATTGGTGAATCTCGTTGGAATGGGACCAGGGGAAAAAGGGTGATGTTGTCACAACGTACCTTGCTGACTAGTATCTCCACCATACCCAAAGAGGATACGTGCTAATGGATGATCGGAGAAATGGGAAAGAAATAATCCTTGTCGAATCACCATTGAGTTAGGTGTCATATAACTAGAATCATCAGATCCATGAAATGAAAACCCTATGTTAGTACCACGTGTCCTCATGGGATAAGGCCATCTGTCACCCTAAAAAGGTTCCATGTGTCATATAGTTTAGGTAGAATTAAAGAAGGCCCCACAGGGAATATGGATGTCATGTGTCAAGCAGTGTGTGGGCCATGTGACACCGCATGTGTCATGCCACATGTCGATATAACATGGAAGAAGGAGAAATGACTAAGTGTTGAGACTCCTCATACTCATGGAATTTAGGGTTGTTGAATTTTACCTCTGCGAGTCTGTAAGTCTACCAAGAGGAAAAACAACTAAGTGTTGAGACTCCTCGGACTCATGAAATCTAGGGTCGTAGGATTTTACCTCTGTGAGTCCGGGAAGAGGAAAAAAAACTAAGTGTTGAGACTCCTCGAACTCATGAAATTCAGGGTCATAGAATTTTACCTCCATGAGTCCGTGAAGAGGAAAAACAACCAAGTGTTGAGAATCCATGGACTCGTGAAAGTTAGGGTCGTAGGATTTTACCTCTGTGTGTCAGTAAGTTCGTGGGTTTGTGAAGATGAAAATAATGGCTAAGTGTCGATATTTTACGGGAAGACTTGTGGAAGGAAAATTATAAAGATATGGATCCAAGAGTCTGTGAGTCTGTGTACCCACGAATAAAAAGGTATTCTCATTGAAAATTCCTTGAATAAGAAAATAGTAGTGGGGTGTCCAATTCATTTAAAATTGGACACCCCACTCCTTAGAATCCTTAAGGGGTCGAGTATGTTACATCTACTAAGTTATTTGGGAACAAGACTGCAACGAAAATACTGTTGAAGTTCAATCAAGTGCACAATTAGGGAACTAACTGGTGAAGAATAAAGCCAAGTAACCATCAATTGAAATGATGGTGTTGTTGTTGCATATAACCTTGTGAAGTAAGACAAGGATTACGAAGGATTTTATCCAAAATCTAGTAAAGAGGGTTCTTGAACACTCTCCATAAGACCAGTGGATCAGATGACATCTAGAGAGGGATGATATCCATACAGGTATGGATTAGTTTTCTCAAGTAATAGTGAGAGGGAATTAAGTAAGGATTCCCTTGGTAAAGGTTTGTTGAATAAGAATGATTTAAGGAATGAAAGGAAATAGAATTTTGTATTTTCTACCATGGGTAATGTTTTTATTACCTAAGTGATTCCTAAAAAATGGAATGCTTTTACAGAAAATGTGCAAGAGGAATCTCTAGTTGATTGTTTCCACCTAAAAGAGGGAAGTATATTTATTTATAGACTTGTGATACTTGTCATGTTAATTATTATAACATCTCATCTAGAAAGGCTAATTTTAATATCAAATAAATGTATGAGAATGACCTGGAAAATTTGCAAGTGGTGTATCTACTTGCTAGTATATGTATGTGTTTATGGTTGGGAAGAATGGTTTAACTGCATATTGGAATGTCTAGTATGAATATAGGCATGATAAAGTTGATTGTGAAGAAAGAATAGTGTTTTTCATGCTTTTAACAACACTGTTGATTAAATAAATTGATCTTGACTACAAGGGTATGATTGTTTTGTTGAATACTAGCTGAGAGGGGCAGTTGTGTACCATTCCTCAGAAAGATCTAGTGTGAAATTTTGAAAAAGAAAATGAGCAAAAATGATTTGTTGTTATGAAAACAAGGAAATGTGATTCTTCCTTTGGAAATTTCATGAGAATGATTGTGAGCAATCATGAGCTAAATGATTTTAAATAGATGTGCAGGTGAAATTATAAAGTGTGTCAGTTGTATACATACATACTATGTTGATGCATATGATTGATGTGCCTAAAGGCACATTATGAATGAAATCTGAAAGAATAGATGCACATGTATGGGTGTGTGGTTGAATGCATAAAAAAAACAATGCCTATAATTATTTAGAAAGAATTTGGTAAATCTCTAAAAAGATAGATATTATGCTAACTCATGGGTTAATATCACTTCAGGTGTTAATGTATATGCAAAAAGGAAGGTTGTATGTTGAAGAAGTTCCATGTGGAGGAACTATGTGAAGAATTTGTCAGGAAAATGAAGCCACATAATTAATCACTGTTAGAAAATTCAACAGTGGGCTGAAATCCTATTTGTATATGAATATTGGATTACATTTTAAAAGATAAAGCATTTTTGGAAGGGTTGCATATGATATAACTTTAATAATCTTGATTCTATTTTATCAATGTGAAGAATGCACTTGTTTATGATTAATTTATAAGCTAACTTTGATAATGCATTGTGTTGTTGCATTCAGGGAAAGAGGACTCTCTGATATTAGGAAAATTCAAGATAGACTTGACTAAGACTACTCAATGAATGGAGCATGAAGGCCTAGGAATAGAGTAGAATGAAGAAATAATGTGAAGAAAGGGGGACACCCTTCTCACTCTAAAATCTGATTTATTTAGCATAGTTGTATCCTTTAAAAGAATAGTTGGCAAAGCAAAGGAATTAGTGAAAATGTTTGAATGAATAACCCGTTTAAAGCCACAGTATGAAAATGGTAGATAGGTCATGGAAATAGCTCGACAGTGTTAAGAATTACATAACTGAGAAAAGGAGCTAAAAAGGGGGGAATCCCTTGAATCATTTCTTGTGTTTATTGTGTTTCTATGGGATGAGGATCTGAGGTGATGTTATGTGTAAATGTTTTAGGAATAAAAATCTTAATGTTGTATAACAACAAAATAGCTGAAATATCTTTATGTTTTCACCTAATGAACACATTGGGGAATAATGTGGAAGAGTGCAATTATATACTTATGAGACCCCATTAAGCACCACTGATGAGGTAATGCCATAAAGGTTCTTGGTATCTAGGATAGGTATAAGTTTTCATGTCAATATGGCATGAGATTTGAAAATGG
Organism: Picea engelmannii; assembly: GCA_009831015.1. Lineage (NCBI taxonomy): Eukaryota > Viridiplantae > Streptophyta > Pinopsida > Pinales > Pinaceae > Picea > Picea engelmannii. The sequence goes on from WSFP011561601.1 coordinate 5,895, forward strand.
ATTGGCTAAGGATACCTCCTGAAATATTTTGTATTTTGATTAAACAATTTTAATGATTAATTGACTATTATATGTCAGTAATACCCAAGAAGGGTATGATTCAGGATGAAATTGGGCATACTAACAATTTCATTGCACACGTACTGGCCATGATACCACTACATGAAAGAGTGTGGGAGCCTAGAAGGAATATTCATTACGAAAAGAGAAGTCAAGCATCTTTGTTGAGTTATTTATTTTTGGAAATAATATGTTATTTCCCTTTTTCATGATTTCAAAGATAATCAGTTAATGAGGGAGGACCGGTAGTTGGAAAACCAACCACCCTCAATTAATGGAAGCATGGAAGAATATCTAGGACAAAAAAAATTGCTATCCTAGAGTAAAGTATGAAATAATCACAGTTCCCCGTGATTAACCCATGGGTTCCTTCTCACAAAAAAAATGGAGGGGACAAGTTAAGAAGCTTGGGGGAGAAGTGAGAGAAGGCATGGGTGTGTGTAGAGGAAGTCAGTTATGCAATGGAAGGGGAAAAAATGAAAAATATGTTTTCTTTCAAGAGGAGATCTTGTGAAATAGAATAAAATCACGTGCAAGAGAAGAAAAATAAGAATCAGAGAAAGAAAGTGTTGTGTGGATGGTGGGAAAATAAAAACCCAACCTGAGCTGAGAGGGTCGCAGGATTGATGCTTGCTGGAAATAAATTGGAATTGGAAGGGGAGGGAACTGAGGGATGGTGTATCTAAGAAAGGAATCCACTGTACAAAGGAAATACATATAGGAATGCATCCGATAAAACTTATGCAGGCCCTAGGCTAGGTGGGTGTAAGTATTTTCAACCAGTGGTTGTTGTGAAGAAGAGTGGAATTCACACTTTGATTTGACCTGAGTGTTTGCGAGATTCCCTAGTGGTATCATGGATTGGCATGAGGGTGACCAAAATGAAGAGTTATAGTCCATCTAAGCCTATGGTTGGGTGGAAAATCTCTCACCCACAGTCCGTTGGGTTGGCTACTTCTCATAAACAGATAAGTATTCTTGAGCTTTGTGTATTTGAATATAATGGATGGATGGTTTTTGTATTTTCATTCATGAGTGTATATGCTTATTCAATGGGATTAATACTTGTTTCATTTGCAATACTTTGTTATTTTGTAACTATGGAATTATATGAATTGTGTATGTTTTAAACTTTTGAACATAAGAAATCTATGTTTTGTTTTGAAGGATAAAAACACTCCATATTGGTATAATGGATGCAATTGCATGGTTATGGGAAAGCATGTGTAAGGAAAGTGAATGGTTGTATGTCTATGTTTTCTTATGTACATAGTAGTATACCTTTTGTATTATGATTTCCTATGAAAGGGAACCATATTTATAAGTTAAGGAATGAATGAAATGTGCATGAATCTATTATCTCCATGCACTGATTCTCCTTATTGAATTGTTGTACTCATGAAATTAAAAGTAAAAAGGAGGAATATGTGTATATGAATATTTGAATGACCAGTACGAAACTCTTTGATTAGATTTCATGAGCTAGATATGTTTTAATGCCTATGGTTGAAATCTCACATATAGGCATTTGTATGGAATGTATGGTTGTTTGATTTTCCTGCAATTCTAGGGAATCTTGAATAATGGGTTATATCCTTTGGAAGAATATGCATAGGACCTGGGTTCCTTGATTAGAATATATAAATATGGTCAGATTTAAGGTGAAGGATTTATTCACATTTGGGAGTTTGTGGATTTCCCACAAATTTTCCCATCCTTCACGATATGGAAATGGTCAATTTTTGTGAAAGAATAGCCATGTACAATCTCAAGGAATTCATTAATGAGGATCGGGGAATAGGTTTCTTGCTACATCATTTTTCTAGGAACACATTAGTGCAAAATCCCAGCACGTGGGATGACATTTCCCATGGGGATTGATGTCACTTTGTATTTACATATTCTCAAGCGCAGATCTAGCAGAGTGATACAGGCCATTGGATCGGAGGGGAGGATAAAACTCAGTTTTCCAATCATCACTGAAGAATAGGAACCAAAGGTAGATCCCTAGTTAATTGGGTCACCAGATAACTGTTGCACCGAAGGATATTCATCAAAGGCCTTGTTAAATCCTAGTGCCAGTAGGGTGGGGTTCCAAAACAAGGTTTCACAACCTTTTATGATTTTAAACAAGGGAAAGAGAGGATGATGTCATTATGACATATCATTCCAGCATGGCATCTAGAACACCACATAGACCAACATTTTCTGGCATTGTATTTGTGCAGATCAAGTGTGGGAACTTTCAGGCATTTAACCTATGACATAATTGGACCATCATGCCACCGGGGCTTCCAAGATCCAATCCTTTACATTTCCTCCATGGTTTCCCAGTGCCCAGTTGGGTAACGTTCCAAGAAGGGTTTTGGCTCATTTCCCTTGCGGTTGTATGATCAAGAAAAGGTGTAGGGAACATGCCAATGATGTCAAGATGACATAATCGAGAAATGTGTCATTTATTTTCCTTTAATAAGTGGACAGGTGTCAACACCTAAGTGGGTGGGCCAAGGAATGGGAATGTGGCCTTAACACACCTTTGAGCCACGAATAGATCCAATTCGTTGGATCAGGGGGGGAAACATATCTTGTTCATTGATATATTGTACACTATCATAAGAGATTCATTGTCCTAGAGAACCAAACCATTGGATGAGTGGATCACTATTGCAAGGATTTTGGTGAAGCCCCGGGTCTGAGTTCTTGATGGATGTGCATTCCTGATTGGAGTATGGTTCTAGGGACTCGATCGTCAGATAAATAGAATATATATAAAGAAATTTAGGAAGAAGGACTTACGGATTACCCTGGGGGGCACTATGCCTAGTGGGGTGAATTTCTTTGTGGGGTGAGTTACCAGTGGGGTAAGGTTCCCTCTAGGGTGAAGTTCCCAGTTGGGGTATGGTTCTAGGAACTGAATAAATGACTAACCAAAAATTTTGAAGTTGTTAATCATGTCAATTGTTGGTATCCACTTGATCTCGGTGCCCAACAAAGTACGAAACCACCTTCTAGACTCGTCACCTATTTGTGTACGTGCTCGCCATCTATTAGCCAGGATGTGTCACATTGGGGGGTGACATGTCCCAACACATCAATACATGTCGAATAGTATGGGTGATGTGAAGCCACATGGAGATAGGGGAAAGAAGGTCTGAAAACTCGAAAAGGCCATAAATTTTGATCTTGATGTTAGTTCTAAGCATGGTTATAGTCATTAGAAAGCTCTCAATGAGAAGAACTGGATTATGAAATCAGAATTGGATTTAGAGGGGTGATTAAAAAAGGTGGTTGGAGAAAATAAAAGAGGAAATTTATACATCCCACCATCTTAAGAGAGTTTAGGGGATCAGGTGTGTTACACTTCCACTCATACTGGCTAGTTCATATATCTCACTAGTTATGGAAGTAAGTCCAAGGATATTTATATAACCCTCATTATTGGACACTTACCAAGGAGATCCACCTCTTCCACCTCCTATATATTTGGCTCAAGTATATGTAGTTTCATCATATAGTGCATAATAAAGTGATGGGCCCTCTTTGGAGGAACCCACACCTCATCCTATCCCTGAAATATCCACATCAGAGTCTCTTCAAGAGAACACCCTATAATTGGTCAGATACTAGTTTGGAAAATGGTCCCCCAAGCCATAACCCAAATACCTTTTTTATATCTACCACCTAGAGTATCATCCTACCAGGTCGCTGCTTCCCTCACCCTGCCTAATATGGTTACCACCATCCCTATTTGGTATCTTGACACATCATCTATGATACCAGTCTCATCTCTCCCTCCCTAGATAAAGGATTTACCCATGCAAACTATGGTTCAATCACCAACTCCTCCAACCAGTCACAAATTTGGGGGCAAAGATACCAACACTAGGGGAAATGAATAAGAATGGGTGAACCCCTCAAACAAATCCCTGAGTCTAAACACCATGTGCACTCTGCAAGAAAATAGAGAACCCCACAAATTTATACCCCATTGTCCCTTATTTAAGTAACTCAATTCACCTCCCAAAGGAAACACCATTATTTCCTACTCTGGTAGTTTCAACCATCAATAGTACTATGGATCCTTCTACCATATGCAAGAATATTTTTCACACCAAATTTGCATGTGCCATATGTAAATGTGTTGAACCTGCATAGAATAGATATAGCTAAACAATAATACACACATTTGCAGATAGAATTGGAAAAGGAAGACGAAGGAGAGAAAGAATGGAAGAATTCTCATTAACCGTTGTGAATAATGAATAATTTACACATGATATACTCTATATAACTCAATGAGTTCGACTTGAGGTGAACCAAGTCACCATAGTGGTGGTATAGAGTGATCTGGACACACACCAACAATTATGGGAGTGAAATGCCACCTATTCTAGTCTCTCAGAAAATTACGAGAGTGAACTGCCACTTAGTTGAGTTAACTAGTCAACTAGTCTTCAGTTAACTGATTGAACAGGAAGTAGTGAGGAGTTAACTCAGGGAATCAAAGATAATGCGCCACTCTGGTGATGATACCAATTCAAGGTCGAATTAGCATGGTGATGATCCCAATGCAACATCTAAACTCAACTCTACTAGACAAACTGAAGTGTGAATTGAAAGAGAATATTCTCTAGGTGGAATATTCTCTCCTAAAATATAGGAGACTGGATAATGAATAATTATGACTAATAAATAAATAAATAAATTAGGAAAAATAAATCCTAGGTGTGTGTGAAGTAACTCCAACACCCCCCTAAACATCACTATGGTGAAAATAAAGATTGGGTCCCAGCAACGAGGCCTTGTTAGGTACCCAAGTACAAAAGATACACTGAAAATAAAGTGAGGTGTTAAGCCCTAATATTGGCTCATTACCCTTTAATTGGGGAATATTATATTAGTAATTTTATTTTATTTATGTCGGCTTTAGGCCATTAGTTGTAATTATACCTCCTAGTCTCTTATATATACCAAGGAGACATTTTCATTTTGAATCATCATGTGCTTGAACATTTAAGTGGGGTAAAAGGAGGTTGGCCCCTCGAAGAGGCTTATTAT
>WSFP011561602.1:0-11012 GCA_009831015.1 Picea engelmannii
ATTATTTAAATGCGATGTCTTATTATACATTTGAACCACTTGCAATTCAATTCACAATCCATATGAAATACTATTACTTAGCATCGATGCATATCAGTGTTTCAGATAAAAATAAAATTAAAAACAACTATAGCGCGTCGCGAATCGCCACGACTTTTTATTTTTACTTATGTTGCAAACTTCCAAACTAATTTCAAACGCTGGTCCATGGAAAATGAATTCTTTCTAGTCTAAGCTGACAACAAAAACAAGAAAGATCAACTTGTACGAGGGAGCCTAATATGTGATTATGCAATGTTTGCTATATTCATTTTCATAAAGAAAAACGGTAACTAATTTTTTTTTTTTTTTTTTTTTCTTTAAACTTTGTGTAGGAAAATAAGGTTATTGGTATATTATTTAGGTTTTGTCTAATTGTTCTATAAAATGGTTTTTGACATAAATCTATTCGAAATCATTATTTTTTGTTGTTTAAAATCCATTTTTGAATGTATAAATGGATTTAACATGCTCAAAAATCCTTGGGGCACTAGGATTATACATAAATAATCACTCATTTATGGAGAACCCATCAATAATTAAATAAGAGTTAGATTGAAGCATATTACATTAGTGATATGTAAACTATCTTGGATATTCCTCTAGAACATTTGGTCTCAACATATCTTATAATATTATGAAATCTTACATTTAAGTGGTTTATTTCGTTAGATCCGAGATTTATTATCTCTAGCTTATGACTTGAATTTAAGAAATAACTGAAATATAAAAATGAAAGAATAGGCACAAAATACACACCATCCACACAAATGAACACAATATTTGACTTAGGAAACCCAACTAGAAGGTGAGGTTTGTGTTCTCCTCTCTTTCGTTTAGTTATAAAAATGCACATACAAAGGAATGGAAACATCACTATGGAGTTACCTTTTGACACTATGGCCTACTACAAAATCCTCCTTCCTTTGTTATGCTCACTAAATATCGATATTAGATGTTTTTCTCGGCTATTGAAAAAGATATAACGAAAAAGAATGGAACCCCTTCTCCTCCTAGCAACCTGATATTTAACATAGCCCGATAACCATCTTCGAGTAGGTTTTGACTTCTTCAACCCACAACTGTGATAATATTTTGGACCTTCTAGAATATTCTTGAAATTCAGCACGTGGCTAGCCCCATATGCGCGAGTAACGAGTGATGATGTGACATCCTCTCTTACCATGGTGGTCAACACAATAGGTCAACTTGCGGGAGGCATAATAGTTGCATATAAGCTCGAATTAAGGTGATTATTGTACCGTTCGAAAGGTCTCGTTGTGTAGAACATGGAATCTTACTCAAAGTAGGGTTTGGACCTAAAAAAGTGTTTTTTGATGCCTCAAAATGGATTTGGAATATTTCAGACATTTTTTCAACCCCAATTTTCCAAACTGGGACCTACCTCTAAAACGGCCCCGCAAGCTAATTCCTCATATTTTTTCCACACAGAAAGTACCGAGATAGATCATACCTCCCCATTTAGGGAGATTTTTGGTCCCCAAAATATTTACTAAATGAGGTGAAGAAATTTTCCCTCTACCAACTTCTCTCTGGAGTACCATTTTAATTTACAAGGAAGTTGTTCTTTCAACCCAATTTTTCAAAGTTGTGTCTTCTTCCAACTCTTCTTGAGCATATGGTGCCAAGTCCTCTATGGTAGGTAGGACCTGCTCCTCTTGCTTATCCAACATGGAAGGCTCATGAGTTTCAAATTCTCTACATTAACTACTGAGTGAATACGCATGTATGGGGGTAGACTGAGTATGTAGGGATTATCTCCTACCTTCTCCAATACCTCAAAAGGTCCATGCCACATAGCCTTCATCTTCTTACCATGACCCTTTAGTGTTTCCTTGTTTAATTGTAACCAAACTCTCTCTCCCACTTTGAGTGACTTATCATCTCTATGTTGATCATGTCTGACCTTACACTTTTCTTGTGACTTCTTCAATGTCTCCTATACTTGCAAATAGATCTGCATAATCTTATCAACAAATTTTTCTTCTCTGAATGCATCTTGTATCAGGTCCTCCCTCACTTCTTCTTGTTATATATATACAACATCTAAGGTTGAAGATGGAAAATATCCAAATCAACTTTCAAAAGGCGACTTACCAATAAAAGTTTTCACTGCTCTATTATAAGAGTGTTGTATATAGATAGTATTTTCATTCCAGGTCTTCAAATGCTTCTGATTTTAACCCCTAAAAAGATGCACCAAAGTCCTATTGACTACTTATGTTTTCCTGTCTCTTTGTGGATGGAATGTTGTAGATCTCTTCAACTAGATGCCCATCTTCTCCAAAAATGTATTCCAAAATGCATTGAGATATCTCATATCCTTTCCTAAGATGATGCTCCTTGGCATTTGGAAGTGCACCGAGACGTTTTCAAAGAATTTGGTTGTTGCTTCTTGTCCATTGATGGTCTTTTTACAAGGAATGAGAATGGACATCTTATTGAACCTATCAACTATAAATAATATATAGTCACATCCCTTCTCGGTTGTTGGTAAACCTCCCAAAAAATCCATGGATATGCTTTCCCAAGGTCAAGTGGGTACAGGTAAGTGATGGTATAGACCTTGCTTTATATTACTAGGTTTGCTACTACAAAAAAGTATGCATCCTCTAATATATTGTGCTACATATTCTTACATTCTAGGTCAGTGTTAGGTACCTAACCTACCTAACCCCTTAAGTGGGTAGAATAATATATTTCCATGTAATAAAGGTCAATATTAATAAGGCCTAGCAATAAGGAGGAATAAGTCAATTGTAAGAAGACCTAATAGAAGCTTTCACTTCTAGAAGGATCTTCCTTTAGATTGTTCTTTTGGATACATAGATTTAGTATAAATAAGAGTAGAGGGTATGAGAAGTTTTGTCTTGGAAAATTATTGTAATAGATCTTTGCTCTGCTGGAGGTTTCCCCCTCGAAGAGGCAAGTGAACATTGTTTCCTATCAATAAAAGTATAATTATGGTGTTGTGGTTCCATATAATTTGTTGTTCTCCTGTTATCTCTGCAATATTTATGTATTTTGTTCCTATCTCGGTATTATTCTCTGCATTATTTCTCTATTCTGCTAATATAATAGATATGGTACCTTACAACAAGTACACATACCTGTGTAAGTTAGGAATCATCTTTCCAACATCAAAATTTCCTATTACCTTAGAGGCGTGAGCCTCTTTGATTAGCTACAATCTTTCACCTTTAGGAAATCACAACTTATCTATCTTATAGAGTAACCCATTCTGGAGATAATAGTCAGCCTTACCATCCCCTTCTTCTGTACAAATTTGGCCTTGTAGATATTGAAACACCTCCTTGAAGTCCTCATATTTTGTGTATGCCTCTCTGTATGCATCATGGGTAAAAGGATGGATGCGCATCAAAGTTCCCAAATCTATAATATTTTATATGGGTGGCCTTCAAAGCATGTATGTCAACCTATTTTTGTTACCCTTTGTATACTTAATGACTAAATGAAACTATTGTAAAAACCCCATCCACTTGTAATGTCTAGTTTGTTGTAGCTTACTCCAGCCTTGCAAATACTGTAGCAATTGGTCATCTATGTGGATGATGGTCTCCTTTCCCATCAAATAGTGCATCCACTTCTTAATTGCTTGAACCAGGGAATAACGTTCCTTGTCATAGGTAGTGTAGTTGAGAAATGCCCAATGAACATTTTCAAAATGACAGCATACATACCCCCCTTGCATCAAAACTACTCCCATGGCATACCCACTTGGATTTGTATCCACTTAAAAAATATTTTGCAAGTTCTATAATGCGAGAATTGGTACTTGACTAATCTTTCTTTTCATCTCATCGAAATCCTTCCACTAATTCTTCCCCCACTGGAAACTCTTAAAAATTCTTGTTATGGTATGGAATGGTACAAATACTATTGAAAATTAAGCTATGAACTTATGCAAGTACTTTGTTTCCCCAAAAAAGATCCTAACCTTAGTGACAATTGTAGGAATTGGCCATTTCATGATGGCCTCCATCGTTGTGGGATCTATTTTGAGTTCCCATCCACTGATCACATACCCTAAATACACCAATGAATGTTGAGAAAACTCACATTTCTTGAGGTTAGCCAATAGTTGGTGTATTTACTCTTATGGCTCATCATCAAAATAATTTTCTCATAATCAAAGTAAAGTATTTTTCTTACTGGAACTAATCAACTTCTTGGCTTGGTAGGCACTTACCAGTGAGATCAATTTACATTTATGTGCATTGATTATATAATACTTCCCATATTGATCAAGCGGTACTAGTTGCCTATTCACAAGAAAATTGCATCCCTCATATACATGTAGGAGATCCCAAACACTACACCACACACATCCAGGGGTACTACATCCAACACCACATCATCAATAAAGTGTGCCCTTATATAAAATTTAATATTACATTTTTTCGTTACCTTGATCTCAACATCATTGTTTATCCAACCCAATGTATATGGGTTAGGATGATTGTGAATATCCAATCCAATATTTCTAACCAGATTTAATGCTATGAGATTAGCTTATGAATTGAAGTCAAATAGAGTGTTTATCTTGGTATTCTTGACTTGGATCTTGATGTGAAAGAGTTTGGTCATCTCCTTCTCATGTTGGTGGTGAAGGCTACTTAGATTCTCCTCCTTCTGCATTGATGTGACTACAATCTTCTCATCCACATTGGAGTTTCTTTCTACTTGATTGCTCGAATATATGGCTAGAAGATTCTTTTTCTTTGCATCCTTCTTGTGGTTCTTCAGTTTCAACTCTGGATGTAGTTTTTAGAACTTTTCCTCAGTGTGACAACCAATATTGCAATGGTTAAATGGTTGTTGGGATCCTTGCACTGATGTGCAATGGTTGTTCTTTTCTTATCCTCCCTCGCTTTCCACTTCTTCTTCCTCTCCTTGGAAGCTTCTTGGTTCTCTTTCAGCTTCGAGCTGCTTTGATTCCCTTTCTTGTGGCCTATGTTTTCCATATATTGTTCTTGTACACATGCCTCGTCCACTGTCCTTGGATTGAAAAACATCACTTGATTTCATAGATGACTATGTAAACCCCCTAGAGACTTGAGGAGTACATTTGGGTTCTTGGGAGAGATACCCAACATGATGGCCATCTTTTTGAACTCGGTGGTGTACTCATGTACACTTTGTCCCTACCTTTTCTTGAAGTAATGCCAATGGATCCATTGTTCCTCTAGATACCCAATAGGATATAACTGGAGCTTAATGAGGGTTTTGAAATCCTCCCACTTAGTTACTGGTGGATCGCCCTCTAACCTAAGTGTCTTTGTGTGAATTTCCCATGAGGTTAAAGCATGGCCCTCTAACTTCAGTCTGGAAAAATATATATCTTTCTCCTCATTGATATGGTGAACGTTGAAATAAACTTCTAGTTGTTGCAACCGACGATTTAGTTTTAATGCATCGATATTACCTCGGTATGGATTTATTTCCACTTTCGGTTCCATATTGAATAGGAAATGTGAAGGGATAACGACACTTGAACCAGATTGCTCTTTCTCTATCTCTTTCCTCAACTCCTTTTCTAGGTTTGCATTATCTCTCAATTTCCCTTCTGATCCAATCTCAGAGTTAGAGCCTCTAGTATCATCGAACAGTTCGAGCTTACTTTATAGAGCTTCCATGATGAGTGACATATTGCAATAAATGTTAGCAACTTTCTCTTCTATCTTCACAAATCTTCCTTAGCTAGATCTCGAGGGTTGTTATGAACAAACTAGTTAACCATGGTTAGGGTTCTACAAATTTATTCTTAAATCAATTCCTGGATCCGTGCAACTTCCCATAAATACCTCAAGAAACCTTCTCTGATATCAATATGATCTATAAATTATCATGGATATTCCACTAGAACAGTTCGTCACAATACATCTTATAATATTATGAAATCTTAGATTTATGTGGTGTATTTCCTTAGATCCCATATTTATTATCTCTAGCTTATGACACAAATTTAAGAAATAACTAAAATACAAAAATGAAAGAAGAGGCACAAAATACACACCATCCACACAAATGAACACAAGATTTGACCTCGGAAACCCAATATGGGAGAAAACCTAGCTAGAAGGTGAATCATGTGCTTTGCTCTCTTTTCTTCAGTTATAAAAATGCACATACAAAGGAATGGAAACTCATTATGGATTTACCTTTTGAGACTATGACTTGAACGAATGCTACATAATCCTCCTCCTTCCTTAGTCATGCTCATAAAATACCACTCTCAAATGTTTTTATTAGCTATGGAACAAGATACAATGCACAAGAATGGAACCCCTTCTCCTCCTAGTGGCTCGATATTTAACATAGCTCAATAACCATCCAGGGGTAGGTTTTGACTTCCACAAACCTCAATTGTGATAAGGTGTTGAACTTCTGGAATCTTATTGAAAGTACACACACAGATATCCCCATATGCATGAGTAACGAGGGTTGATGTGGCATCATCTTGTATCATGGTGGTCAATATGGTAGGTCAACTTGCAGGAGGCATAACTTTTGCATACAAGCTCTGATTGAGGAAATCCTCTGAGTGTTGGAAAGGTCTCAGTGTATATAACATCGAATCTTTCTCTAAATTAGGATTTGGACCCAAAAAAAGTGTTGTTTGATGCCTCAAAATGGCTCCAAAAAGTTTCGAAAGGTTTTATGACCCCAATTTTACAAACTGGGGCATATCGCTAAAACAACCCCACAAGCTAATTCTTCCATTTTTTTCCACCCAAAAAGTACCGAGATAGATGAAAAAATATATAATGATCCACTTTGGATCAATTAGATACCTCAATTCAATTATTAGTTATTACTTAAGGCACCTTTGCTCATAACATAACTTTAAATGTCTCCATATCACACACAATGGATCCTTTACTATCCACTCTTACCTTCTTTTGTTATACTACCAACCCAACAATTTGTGCATGGGATGGAAATAAATACATATTGACCCAACATAGAGGTTGAGTCAAAGAGAAGCTAAATAAAGAGAAGAGGTTGAGAGTTGAATACACATTTCAGTTTAATCCCTCGGTTGAAAATAATTATGTGTAAATTTTTGGGCCCTAACTAGTGTAGAAAGGAAAGTAAGGAGTAGTTTTGTTTCCATTTATATCAAGAAACTATAACCCTACTCCAACCCATAAATATAGGCAAAGGATAGATTTATGTTGCCGAACAACCAGAAGCAAGACGAGGGTGAAGGTATCGATATTGACATATTTGCATCAATCCAACCCAATCTGAAACATGTGCAAGGGGGCTGAAACCAAACAAAGTGGGGTAGTTCCAGCCGATCTGAAAAACCTTCCCAGACACGTGTTATTATAAATTAAGTCTCTGTGGGAGGGTGAAGCGCTATTGGTGCTCGAGGAAGAAAAAAATCAACTTCAATTAGCACTCGAACGACTTATACTTTCACAGGGGGCTAAGGACACTCGTTCTTAAATTGCCTACACCTATGTTGTATTGGATATCTATTGTTAACTAGTGGGGGGTTACTATATCTATCTTGGTAGGTTTGGTAGGTTTGGTGGGTTTGGTGGGCTATCTTTACATCTCGAACTAGATTTACATCTCGAACTGCCTTTACTACCTTTACAGCTATAAAAGGACTTCGACAACGCTCCAACCTATAGGATGATCCATAATCCACATGATCTTACCTATTCTTGTAAAGAGTAATTTTGTCAATTTAGTGAAAGAGAAAAAAACGTAATAACAAAATTACCTAAAAAAAAATGTCTTCAAATCTCTTCATAGTGCAACTTATTGTAAAAACCCTATGAATTGGTTAATATGATCTCTAAGAGCAATAATAGCAACAATAAATACATCTTTAGGAAGGGAAGTGGGCACATCTTTGGGAGACTCCCGTTCTAAATTTATTCATAAGCTTAAATTCCTAACAAATATATATTCAATGGCTAAATGCATCACAAGCGGATGATTAAATGTTGCTAATAAAACAAACACTAACATATTGATAAAAATTATCGCACTTGATTATAAAAACAAAAATGACATGAACAACTAATTAAGAAAGCCCCATGTTATTGTCAATGTAAAGGAACCACTTACCATTCAAAGAGAGTAAAAAAATGCATCGTGTGCCTCATTATCACATCTTATTAGTGAAAATGACACTATAATAATATTACATGTAGCATCTCCAACTATGAAAGTGAGAAAGACATACAACATACAATGGTATCGAAATTTACAACAACCATGATTTTCAATCACCTCCTAAGAAAGTAGGCTTTGTTAATGGAAACAATTTATAAAATATTGTATTAAGTATAAATTGAATGTTTTTTTCACACTTTTAACATATTATGACTATTTGTTTTGGATTATTATATTAGGGATAAATTTTAAATACATGTATTTAAAACAAATCATTAAATGTAGAAAAAAAACTTATTTATTTATTTTTGATGTTTGAGAGAAACATATTTATCTTCAAATATAGAGAAAGAAAACTATTTATCTATTTTTGATGTTTGAGAAAAACATATTTATCTATATTTTTATATTAAAGTTTAAAATAATATATATATATATATATATATATATATATATATATATATACCATTTTCAAATCATAATACATTTAAAAATTTAATATATTAAATTTAAGATTAATTTATGAATAGAGATATTGCATTTTATGAGTGAAGTGTTGTGTAAAAAGAACCTTAGTTTATGAGTAGAGACATTGCATTTTATTAAACATTAACATATTTCTTTGCTGCAAACACATTGAAACAACTTAATAACTTCATTAGATGATTATGAGTTTTTTTTTATGTTAAAAATAAATATTATTTTAATAATTATAAAATAGTTTATGAGTAGAGATATTGCATTTTATTAAACATTAACATATTTCTTTGCTGCAAACACATTGAAACAACTTAATAACTTCATTTGATGATTATGAGTTTTTTTATGTTAAAAATAAATATTATTTTAATAATTACAAAATAGTATATACTTGTTAATTTTATTTATGTGGTTTTTAGAAAATTATAAATGTTAAATTAATAAAAAGAGTCAAAAAGAAGATTGAAAAAAAAAAAACTATTTCATATAAAAAACGATTTTGTATTTTGTTAACATTTATTTCCATTATTTATTAACATTTTATGTCAATAATTTTTTTTATTATTAAAAAAATTAATATTTCTTCAAAATGGTAAAAGTAAACAAATGATTTAACATTGTTTAAATTATAACAAGTTATTTAAATAATTTATGTCATTAACGTTTTCTCTCTCTTAATATGTGGAACATGTTTTTGAAGTTAAATATTGATAACATGTTATGTTTAATAGTTTGACCATTTTCTTTAGAATATAATTATTTTACAATATATGTGTTTAAATTTACTTTATTTTAATAAGTAAAAATAATTACCAATATGTTTTATTTTGTTATTTAGTTAAGTATAAATTTACTTTATTTTAATAAGCAAAAATAATTACCAATATGTTTTATTTTGTTATTTAGTTAAATATTTTTTTTCTATAAAATAATAAATTCAAAATCTAACAAATCTTGATACTTATAACAAGTTTCAATAAAATAACAAGTTTCAATAAAATAACAAATTCAAGATTATCTACTATAAAACAATGTAGACAAATTCATGTAATTTTTTTGAAAATTAAATTAAAGTATTCTCATTGCCCCATTTTTCTTTTGGTTATGTTTAATAACGTTATACAAATTAAATAATAAAATTGAAAATCAAAATCCTTTAAAATCAAGTTACATAGACATTTGACATTTGATTTGGAAGTCAAGATTTCTAATTTTTTATTTTCAAATAATTATTAATAATAAAATAATTATTTGTTAATATTATTGATAGTAAACTTTTCATTATTAATTTTAAATATAAATACATGTTATATTTATGATTTTTTTATTTTTAAATAATTAATAATGTCCAAATAATTATTTATTTTAATATTGTTTCTTCATCATCAACTTTATATTAAAATAAAGAATGATAAATTCAAAATTATTTATTAATATTATTTTATTATTAACTAGCTAATTGCTTTTTCCCTTAATTATAAATCAAAATTTTTTAAAATCAAATTACATATATATTTTAATTAGTTAATGAGAAATTTATATTTAAAGTTAAATCAAAATTCTTTAAAATCAAATTACATATATATTTTAATTAGTTATTGAGAAATTTATAGTTAAAATTAAACATGTAATTTTTTATTTTAAAATAAGTATTAAAGTGAAAGAATTATTTATTAATATTATTATTATTATTATTATTATTTTATCTATTTTTGTTGAAAAAAAAACCATTTATCTATTTTTGATGTTCGAGAGAAACATATTATTTATCTATATTTTTATAGTAAGGTTTAAAATAATACTTTTTTTTTTTTTTTTCTTTCAGTTGCTCATTTTCAAATTATAATACATTTAAAAGATTAATATATTAAAATTTAAGATTAATTTATGAGTAGAGACATTGCATTTTATGAATGAAGTGGTGTGTAAAGAGAACCTTAGTTTATGAGTAGAGACATTGCATTTTATTGAAAATTAATATATTTCCAACAAATTGAAAAAGCTTAATAACTTCATTAGATGATTATGAGTTTTTTTTTATGTTATAAATAAATACTATTTTAATAATTACAAAATAGTACATAATTGTTAATTTTATCTACGTGATCTCCACAAAATTTCAAATGTTAAACTAATAAAAAGAGTAAAAAAAAAGATTACATAGAAAAATAAAAAATAAAACTATTTCATATAAAAAGCTATTTTATATTTTGTTAATAAAAATCTTGTTTATTTCATATAGCTACATATTATCTAAATATGGTTAGTGTACATTTATATCCATTATTTATTAACATTTTATGTAATTAATTATT
>WSFP011561626.1:0-11012 GCA_009831015.1 Picea engelmannii
ACCCTTCTTATCAGAATATGATTACAACCCTTAGGAAATTGTTTTATTGGACAAGAATGAAGAAGGACACAACTAATTATTTGGATAAATGTCTAAAGTGCCAACAGGTCAAGGTAGAACACCAATGCCCAGTGGGGTTGTTTCATCCCCTACCTATTCCAAAATGGAAATGGGAAACCATTTCCATGAACTTCATCATTGGACTACCCAAAATGACCAAACAACATGATTCCATCATGATAGTTGTGGATAAATTGAGCAAGGCTTCCCACTTCATTATGGTAAAATGCACTAATAAGGAAATAGACATTTCCAGCATCTTCATGAAACAAATATTCAGACCGCATGGGATTCCCAAATAAATTATATCTGATAGGGATGTTGAATTCACCTCATAATTTTGGAAGTCCTTGTTCACTACTTGTGGAACAAAACTTCTATTTAGTACAACCTACCACCCTCAAAATGATGGAAAAATAGAGAGGGTGAACTGACTATTAGAAGACCTATTAAGGATGCATGTAATGCATCAACCCACGAAATGGGAAGAGTATCTACTCCTAGTATAATTTTCCTACAATAATGGGTACCAAGAGTCCTTGAAAATGGCCCCTTTTGAGGCTCTCTATGGAAGAAAATGAAATATTCCAATCGACTGGGATAATCTAGTAGAAAGGGTTACCCTTGGGCCTGAAATTTTAATGAAACTAGAAATACAAATGACCTAGATAAAGAGAAATCTAAAGGTGGCCCAAGACTGACAGAATAGTTATGTAGATAAGAAAAGAAGTCATAAATATTTTAAAATAAGAGATCATGTGTATCTCTGAATCAAACCAAGGAGAAAATCCTTAAGAATGGGAGTGTGTTCTAAGATAGTGCCTAGATTTTTTGTCCCTTTTGAAATTATGGACAAAGTGGGACTTGTAGCCTGTAAACTAGCCTTCCCCCCCATAGTGAAGGAACAAAATGTGTTTCATGTTTCCTTACTAAAGAGATATATACATGATTCTACTTACATAATTGATTGTTCTATGATATAGGTGGAGCCAGAGAGAGAGTTCCAACCAAAGCCACAGTGTATCCTAAACAGGAGAGAGATCTCTCTCAAGAACATAAGAATTCCCCAAGTCAAGGTGAAATGGAAACACTTTGGTCCCGATGAAGTGACTTGGGAAATGGATGCCATGAAACATGCATACCCTTTTTTTTCACTACTGAATATGGAATTTTTGCATTAAATAGAACACCGAGTGTGGTGTTCCTTTAATGGGGATGGGAATGTAACACCCATGTTTCTCCCGGTCTGTAATTATAAGTGTTACTAGGGAAAACAATAATCTAACCCATGGTTGATCAATAATAAAAAATGGACCTTGATAAATTTTGTAACATTTCTATATATATAAATATTTTTGGTTTTTAATAAAATAGAGAATGATGAGCTACCATTCAAAGGAAGGCCTTCACAGGTTACGATTTCATTAGAGTAGTGGGAAAGAGGGAGGCCACCACTCTTTTGAATGAATATACTAGGAAGTACCATGCGTAATTAAAATGATATGGATCTGAACTATCCTCATCCCTAGAAACTGACGATCAACCAACATAGTAGTTGGAATAGTTCTCGAAGTAGTTAAGAATGGATGGGAAAGTACCTTCAGGATTTTTATGGCATGATCCATGAGCTCCTGAGGGAATAAGATGAGAAGAAAACAAGGAGGGAAAGGGAAGAAATACTTACTAGAGAAAAATCTTGTGAAACTCCTCTAGTGAAATTGTATCCTATCTCGGGGGTCACTGGTTGTAGTGGAATTTAACACAACCTTTCCTATATTTGGGTAGAGAGTGGTTCTCTCTACAATAATACTCAACATATCTCAATTCTTTGTATATAATTGTCTTGTCCACCTCTGTGTATTGACATTATTATGTGTATGGTTAAATGAATAGCATAATACTTAGATGTAACCATTTGGTCTACAAATCAAATTGGGTATTCTGGAGACACCAGAAATTATGCCTAATGTTTAATTGCATGAAGAGTTTTATACTATTTCTTGCGAATACTTCATGTCTTGTGAGAATTATTTACGAATGTATGCCTGTGAATAAAGTTGTTTGTTTGGTATATAGGAAAGAATACAAATATTTATGATTGTTATGCACATGTATAATTCAAGGTCTCTGTACTAACCTGAGGGGCGATATGTCCCTACTCATTGTGTGTATCGTTGTAATCCTATGGCGTATGCATATAATCTCATGCATATACATATATATACCATGTGTGCTATGTCATTGGAATGCCTGACCCCAACCAGTCTTTCAAAGAATATGGTACTATGAAGAAGTCCGATGGAAACCATGGAGTACCTTGGTCAAGCATGAGCATCCTCAAGGCTCAGTAGGAATTGAGAAGGACTCTAATAAAGGAATTTGTAATATGGATAAGTTCAAGCATGGAATGTTAAGTCATTGGATAATCCCTAATTTTCTTCAGAAGAATTATGGTCGTGCATTTGGAACGATGAATAAATTTGGGCCCTTTATCAGACATGGTTGAGATGTGACCTCATCCGTTGATTGGACTGAAAGGGAAATATATTTACCCTCCATCGACGTTGATAACAAATACATACTCTGGAATAAACAAGGGTCATTTATTTGTTGGGGAGTGATCGTGGACAATCTAGGATCATTGGGTCCATGGAGGCTAATGTGGTCAGAACCTCTTGGTCAGAATAACCTTGGAAACCGAGGGATGATCTAGACCACCCATCAGGGTGAGGCTGCAATGAAACTCTGTCGTAGATATTGGTGAATCTCGTTGGAATGGGACCAGGGGAAAAAGGGTGATGTTGTCACAACGTACCTTGCTGACTAGTATCTCCACCATACCCAAAGAGGATACGTGCTAATGGATGATCGGAGAAATGGGAAAGAAATAATCCTTGTCGAATCACCATTGAGTTAGGTGTCATATAACTAGAATCATCAGATCCATGAAATGAAAACCCTATGTTAGTACCACGTGTCCTCATGGGATAAGGCCATCTGTCACCCTAAAAAGGTTCCATGTGTCATATAGTTTAGGTAGAATTAAAGAAGGCCCCACAGGGAATATGGATGTCATGTGTCAAGCAGTGTGTGGGCCATGTGACACCGCATGTGTCATGCCACATGTCGATATAACATGGAAGAAGGAGAAATGACTAAGTGTTGAGACTCCTCATACTCATGGAATTTAGGGTTGTTGAATTTTACCTCTGCGAGTCTGTAAGTCTACCAAGAGGAAAAACAACTAAGTGTTGAGACTCCTCGGACTCATGAAATCTAGGGTCGTAGGATTTTACCTCTGTGAGTCCGGGAAGAGGAAAAAAAACTAAGTGTTGAGACTCCTCGAACTCATGAAATTCAGGGTCATAGAATTTTACCTCCATGAGTCCGTGAAGAGGAAAAACAACCAAGTGTTGAGAATCCATGGACTCGTGAAAGTTAGGGTCGTAGGATTTTACCTCTGTGTGTCAGTAAGTTCGTGGGTTTGTGAAGATGAAAATAATGGCTAAGTGTCGATATTTTACGGGAAGACTTGTGGAAGGAAAATTATAAAGATATGGATCCAAGAGTCTGTGAGTCTGTGTACCCACGAATAAAAAGGTATTCTCATTGAAAATTCCTTGAATAAGAAAATAGTAGTGGGGTGTCCAATTCATTTAAAATTGGACACCCCACTCCTTAGAATCCTTAAGGGGTCGAGTATGTTACATCTACTAAGTTATTTGGGAACAAGACTGCAACGAAAATACTGTTGAAGTTCAATCAAGTGCACAATTAGGGAACTAACTGGTGAAGAATAAAGCCAAGTAACCATCAATTGAAATGATGGTGTTGTTGTTGCATATAACCTTGTGAAGTAAGACAAGGATTACGAAGGATTTTATCCAAAATCTAGTAAAGAGGGTTCTTGAACACTCTCCATAAGACCAGTGGATCAGATGACATCTAGAGAGGGATGATATCCATACAGGTATGGATTAGTTTTCTCAAGTAATAGTGAGAGGGAATTAAGTAAGGATTCCCTTGGTAAAGGTTTGTTGAATAAGAATGATTTAAGGAATGAAAGGAAATAGAATTTTGTATTTTCTACCATGGGTAATGTTTTTATTACCTAAGTGATTCCTAAAAAATGGAATGCTTTTACAGAAAATGTGCAAGAGGAATCTCTAGTTGATTGTTTCCACCTAAAAGAGGGAAGTATATTTATTTATAGACTTGTGATACTTGTCATGTTAATTATTATAACATCTCATCTAGAAAGGCTAATTTTAATATCAAATAAATGTATGAGAATGACCTGGAAAATTTGCAAGTGGTGTATCTACTTGCTAGTATATGTATGTGTTTATGGTTGGGAAGAATGGTTTAACTGCATATTGGAATGTCTAGTATGAATATAGGCATGATAAAGTTGATTGTGAAGAAAGAATAGTGTTTTTCATGCTTTTAACAACACTGTTGATTAAATAAATTGATCTTGACTACAAGGGTATGATTGTTTTGTTGAATACTAGCTGAGAGGGGCAGTTGTGTACCATTCCTCAGAAAGATCTAGTGTGAAATTTTGAAAAAGAAAATGAGCAAAAATGATTTGTTGTTATGAAAACAAGGAAATGTGATTCTTCCTTTGGAAATTTCATGAGAATGATTGTGAGCAATCATGAGCTAAATGATTTTAAATAGATGTGCAGGTGAAATTATAAAGTGTGTCAGTTGTATACATACATACTATGTTGATGCATATGATTGATGTGCCTAAAGGCACATTATGAATGAAATCTGAAAGAATAGATGCACATGTATGGGTGTGTGGTTGAATGCATAAAAAAAACAATGCCTATAATTATTTAGAAAGAATTTGGTAAATCTCTAAAAAGATAGATATTATGCTAACTCATGGGTTAATATCACTTCAGGTGTTAATGTATATGCAAAAAGGAAGGTTGTATGTTGAAGAAGTTCCATGTGGAGGAACTATGTGAAGAATTTGTCAGGAAAATGAAGCCACATAATTAATCACTGTTAGAAAATTCAACAGTGGGCTGAAATCCTATTTGTATATGAATATTGGATTACATTTTAAAAGATAAAGCATTTTTGGAAGGGTTGCATATGATATAACTTTAATAATCTTGATTCTATTTTATCAATGTGAAGAATGCACTTGTTTATGATTAATTTATAAGCTAACTTTGATAATGCATTGTGTTGTTGCATTCAGGGAAAGAGGACTCTCTGATATTAGGAAAATTCAAGATAGACTTGACTAAGACTACTCAATGAATGGAGCATGAAGGCCTAGGAATAGAGTAGAATGAAGAAATAATGTGAAGAAAGGGGGACACCCTTCTCACTCTAAAATCTGATTTATTTAGCATAGTTGTATCCTTTAAAAGAATAGTTGGCAAAGCAAAGGAATTAGTGAAAATGTTTGAATGAATAACCCGTTTAAAGCCACAGTATGAAAATGGTAGATAGGTCATGGAAATAGCTCGACAGTGTTAAGAATTACATAACTGAGAAAAGGAGCTAAAAAGGGGGGAATCCCTTGAATCATTTCTTGTGTTTATTGTGTTTCTATGGGATGAGGATCTGAGGTGATGTTATGTGTAAATGTTTTAGGAATAAAAATCTTAATGTTGTATAACAACAAAATAGCTGAAATATCTTTATGTTTTCACCTAATGAACACATTGGGGAATAATGTGGAAGAGTGCAATTATATACTTATGAGACCCCATTAAGCACCACTGATGAGGTAATGCCATAAAGGTTCTTGGTATCTAGGATAGGTATAAGTTTTCATGTCAATATGGCATGAGATTTGAAAATGGATTGGCTAAGGATACCTCCTGAAATATTTTGTATTTTGATTAAACAATTTTAATGATTAATTGACTATTATATGTCAGTAATACCCAAGAAGGGTATGATTCAGGATGAAATTGGGCATACTAACAATTTCATTGCACACGTACTGGCCATGATACCACTACATGAAAGAGTGTGGGAGCCTAGAAGGAATATTCATTACGAAAAGAGAAGTCAAGCATCTTTGTTGAGTTATTTATTTTTGGAAATAATATGTTATTTCCCTTTTTCATGATTTCAAAGATAATCAGTTAATGAGGGAGGACCGGTAGTTGGAAAACCAACCACCCTCAATTAATGGAAGCATGGAAGAATATCTAGGACAAAAAAAATTGCTATCCTAGAGTAAAGTATGAAATAATCACAGTTCCCCGTGATTAACCCATGGGTTCCTTCTCACAAAAAAAATGGAGGGGACAAGTTAAGAAGCTTGGGGGAGAAGTGAGAGAAGGCATGGGTGTGTGTAGAGGAAGTCAGTTATGCAATGGAAGGGGAAAAAATGAAAAATATGTTTTCTTTCAAGAGGAGATCTTGTGAAATAGAATAAAATCACGTGCAAGAGAAGAAAAATAAGAATCAGAGAAAGAAAGTGTTGTGTGGATGGTGGGAAAATAAAAACCCAACCTGAGCTGAGAGGGTCGCAGGATTGATGCTTGCTGGAAATAAATTGGAATTGGAAGGGGAGGGAACTGAGGGATGGTGTATCTAAGAAAGGAATCCACTGTACAAAGGAAATACATATAGGAATGCATCCGATAAAACTTATGCAGGCCCTAGGCTAGGTGGGTGTAAGTATTTTCAACCAGTGGTTGTTGTGAAGAAGAGTGGAATTCACACTTTGATTTGACCTGAGTGTTTGCGAGATTCCCTAGTGGTATCATGGATTGGCATGAGGGTGACCAAAATGAAGAGTTATAGTCCATCTAAGCCTATGGTTGGGTGGAAAATCTCTCACCCACAGTCCGTTGGGTTGGCTACTTCTCATAAACAGATAAGTATTCTTGAGCTTTGTGTATTTGAATATAATGGATGGATGGTTTTTGTATTTTCATTCATGAGTGTATATGCTTATTCAATGGGATTAATACTTGTTTCATTTGCAATACTTTGTTATTTTGTAACTATGGAATTATATGAATTGTGTATGTTTTAAACTTTTGAACATAAGAAATCTATGTTTTGTTTTGAAGGATAAAAACACTCCATATTGGTATAATGGATGCAATTGCATGGTTATGGGAAAGCATGTGTAAGGAAAGTGAATGGTTGTATGTCTATGTTTTCTTATGTACATAGTAGTATACCTTTTGTATTATGATTTCCTATGAAAGGGAACCATATTTATAAGTTAAGGAATGAATGAAATGTGCATGAATCTATTATCTCCATGCACTGATTCTCCTTATTGAATTGTTGTACTCATGAAATTAAAAGTAAAAAGGAGGAATATGTGTATATGAATATTTGAATGACCAGTACGAAACTCTTTGATTAGATTTCATGAGCTAGATATGTTTTAATGCCTATGGTTGAAATCTCACATATAGGCATTTGTATGGAATGTATGGTTGTTTGATTTTCCTGCAATTCTAGGGAATCTTGAATAATGGGTTATATCCTTTGGAAGAATATGCATAGGACCTGGGTTCCTTGATTAGAATATATAAATATGGTCAGATTTAAGGTGAAGGATTTATTCACATTTGGGAGTTTGTGGATTTCCCACAAATTTTCCCATCCTTCACGATATGGAAATGGTCAATTTTTGTGAAAGAATAGCCATGTACAATCTCAAGGAATTCATTAATGAGGATCGGGGAATAGGTTTCTTGCTACATCATTTTTCTAGGAACACATTAGTGCAAAATCCCAGCACGTGGGATGACATTTCCCATGGGGATTGATGTCACTTTGTATTTACATATTCTCAAGCGCAGATCTAGCAGAGTGATACAGGCCATTGGATCGGAGGGGAGGATAAAACTCAGTTTTCCAATCATCACTGAAGAATAGGAACCAAAGGTAGATCCCTAGTTAATTGGGTCACCAGATAACTGTTGCACCGAAGGATATTCATCAAAGGCCTTGTTAAATCCTAGTGCCAGTAGGGTGGGGTTCCAAAACAAGGTTTCACAACCTTTTATGATTTTAAACAAGGGAAAGAGAGGATGATGTCATTATGACATATCATTCCAGCATGGCATCTAGAACACCACATAGACCAACATTTTCTGGCATTGTATTTGTGCAGATCAAGTGTGGGAACTTTCAGGCATTTAACCTATGACATAATTGGACCATCATGCCACCGGGGCTTCCAAGATCCAATCCTTTACATTTCCTCCATGGTTTCCCAGTGCCCAGTTGGGTAACGTTCCAAGAAGGGTTTTGGCTCATTTCCCTTGCGGTTGTATGATCAAGAAAAGGTGTAGGGAACATGCCAATGATGTCAAGATGACATAATCGAGAAATGTGTCATTTATTTTCCTTTAATAAGTGGACAGGTGTCAACACCTAAGTGGGTGGGCCAAGGAATGGGAATGTGGCCTTAACACACCTTTGAGCCACGAATAGATCCAATTCGTTGGATCAGGGGGGGAAACATATCTTGTTCATTGATATATTGTACACTATCATAAGAGATTCATTGTCCTAGAGAACCAAACCATTGGATGAGTGGATCACTATTGCAAGGATTTTGGTGAAGCCCCGGGTCTGAGTTCTTGATGGATGTGCATTCCTGATTGGAGTATGGTTCTAGGGACTCGATCGTCAGATAAATAGAATATATATAAAGAAATTTAGGAAGAAGGACTTACGGATTACCCTGGGGGGCACTATGCCTAGTGGGGTGAATTTCTTTGTGGGGTGAGTTACCAGTGGGGTAAGGTTCCCTCTAGGGTGAAGTTCCCAGTTGGGGTATGGTTCTAGGAACTGAATAAATGACTAACCAAAAATTTTGAAGTTGTTAATCATGTCAATTGTTGGTATCCACTTGATCTCGGTGCCCAACAAAGTACGAAACCACCTTCTAGACTCGTCACCTATTTGTGTACGTGCTCGCCATCTATTAGCCAGGATGTGTCACATTGGGGGGTGACATGTCCCAACACATCAATACATGTCGAATAGTATGGGTGATGTGAAGCCACATGGAGATAGGGGAAAGAAGGTCTGAAAACTCGAAAAGGCCATAAATTTTGATCTTGATGTTAGTTCTAAGCATGGTTATAGTCATTAGAAAGATCTCAATGAGAAGAACTGGATTATGAAATCAGAATTGGATTTAGAGGGGTGATTAAAAAAGGTGGTTGGAGAAAATAAAAGAGGAAATTTATACATCCCACCATCTTAAGAGAGTTTAGGGGATCAGGTATGTTACACTTCCACTCATACTGGCTAGTTCATATATCTCAGTAGTTATGGAAGTAAGTCCAAGGATATTTATATAACCCTCATTATTGGACACTTACCAAGGAGATCGACCTCTTCTACCTCCTATATATTTGGCTCAAGTATATGTAGTTTCATCATATAGTGTATAATAAAGTGATGGGCCCTCTTTAGAGGAACCCACACCTCATCCTATCCCTGAAATATCCACATCAGATTCTCTTCAAGAGAACACCCTATAATTGGTCAGATACTAGTTTGGAAAATGGTCCCCCAAGCCATAACCCAAATACCTTTTTTATATCTTCCACCTAGAGTATCATCCTACCAGGTCATTGCTTCCCTCACCCTGCCTAATATGGTTACCACCATCCCTATTTGGTATCTTGACCCATCATCTATGATACCAGTCTCATATCTCCCTCCCTAGATAAAGGATTTACCCATGCAAACTATGGTTCAATCGCCAACTCCTCCAACCAGTCACAAATTTGGGGGCAAAGATACCAACACTAGGGGAAATGAATAAGAATGGGTGAACCCCTCAAACAACTCCCTGAGTCTAAACACCATGTGCACTCTGCAAGAAAATAGAGAACCCCACAAATTTATACCCCACTGTCCCTTATTTAAGTAACTCAATTCACCTCCCAAAGGAAAGACCATTATTTCCTACTCTGGTAGTTTCAACCATCAATAGTACTATGGATCCTTATACCATATGCAAGAATATTTTTCACACCAAATTTGCATGTGCCATATGTAAATGTGTTGAACCTGCATAGAATAGATATAGCTAAACAATAATACACACATTTGCAGATAGAATTGGAAAAGGAAGAAGAAGGAGAGAAAGAATGGAAGAATTCTCATTAACCGTTGTGAATAATGAATAATTTACACATGATATACTCTATATAACTCAATGAGTTCGACTTGAGGTGAACCAAGTCACCATAGTGGTGGTATAGAGTGATCTGGACACACACCAACAATTATGGGAGTGAAATGCCACCTATTCTAGTCTCTCAGAAAATTACGAGAGTGAACTGCCACTTAGTTGAGTTAACTAGTCAACTAGTCTTCAGTTAACTGATTGAACAGGAAGTAGTGAGGAGTTAACTCAGGGAATCAAAGATAATGCGCCACTCTGGTGATGATACCAATTCAAGGTCGAATTAGCATGGTGATGATCCCAATGCAACATCTAAACTCAACTCTACTAGACAAACTGAAGTGTGAATTGAAAGAGAATATTCTCTAGGTGGAATATTCTCTCCTAAAATATAGGAGACTGGATAATGAATAATTATGACTAATAAATAAATAAATAAATTAGGAAAAATAAATCCTAGGTGTGTGTGAAGTAACTCCAACACCCCCCTAAACATCACTATGGTGAAAATAAAGATTGGGTCCCAGCAACGAGGCCTTGTTAGGTACCCAAGTACAAAAGATACACTGAAAATAAAGTGAGGTGTTAAGCCCTAATATTGGCTCATTACCCTTTAATTGGGGAATATTATATTAGTAATTTTATTTTATTTATGTCGGCTTTAGGCCATTAGTTGTAATTATACCTCCTAGTCTCTTATATATACCAAGGAGACATTTTCATTTTGAATCATCATGTGCTTGAACATTTAAGTGGGGTAAAAGGAGGTTGGCCCCTCGAAGAGGCTTATTAT
>ML908806.1:0-11012 GCA_009831015.1 Picea engelmannii
ACCCTGGTTACTAACCAGGGGTCTTTATCAATATAGGTCCCAGACCACATATCCCAGGAGTGCACTGGGTGCCCTAGATCTCGTCTAGGGTCTTAGCAATCTTCCAGGAGAATGGCTCTCGCTGCTGCATGTAAATTTAACACAAATGGTTGTTGGATGCTCAAGATAGTAAGGCAACAAGACCCACCCTAGCTTTCTCAGTCAGCCCTAAGATCTGAGTACTTCTCGTAAAGAATGCATCCTGTGTGTCGTGAGACCGTCCCCGGCCTACACCTTCCGTTGTTTTCCTCAAATCTCGTTTTAGATGGTGAAGCTGGTAGAATTTAGGTGTCCTAGTTGGTCTAGTATATTGTTATGACTTAGGACTAAGTCTTAAGATGTGTTATAAGTGTTTTAGACAAGTTTTAGATGCCCAAAAATAGTGAAAACTGTCCAAAACCGAAACTAAAATGACTGTTGTGAATGTGTTGCAGATTATGAAATTGCAGCATATGAACACATCTAAACTTGTAAAGAAAAACTGAAATACATGAGCTATCCCATCATCATTTACTCAACCATTTGCATGTAAAAAACTTGAAGGAAAAGAAGTAAATGAAAGATAAGAACAACTTGTCACATGAAAATGAAGATTGCTTTAGACAACAACCATTTAACCATGTGATTTATCCCATTTAAGATAGCATGCTAAAGATTAAAACACATGCTAAAAAGAAAACTAGAGCATGTAAATGAAAATATGCCTTGAGGGCTTAAACTAAGATGATTATATGTGTGATGTCTACTCTAGAAGATTTTAACCATGTCAACAACAAAAACCATCACCACATTATTACCATCCTAGCCATACGATATGGGGATGTCTCTCCCAAGGTGTAGGCAATTAGTTAAGCAAAACTTTGAAAATAGATGCAAACCACTCACAATGGCACAAGGTGGAGGCAAGCCTACCAATGTTGTGCCAAAGAGGGTTGGAATGTAAATACAATTATTATTAGAACAAATTAGCCACACAACCTTGTCCTAATGACAAGTAGGGCAAGAAATGAAGAATGCTAGAAAATCTATGTCCTAGCCCAACGATTTTGGGGGTTGGCTGAGCCAATCTCTCTCCCAAGGTGTAGGCAATAAACTAACTTGCAAAAATAAAATGCAATGGCTGAAATACAACTAGATAATGCAAGCCTCAAGGAAACTTCCTGGGGGCTTGCAACAATGCTAGAAATGAATAGATAGAAAAAGAGATTTGTTACCCAACTAGTGGAGGCTCTTTGGGGGTGCTGTGAGAGTGAATTTGGGCAGCATATCCCCTTGTCCCTAGTAAGAATCTGCAAAAACCAGCAAACAAATGCTTGTGGGAAATGCTACACAACACAAAAAATGTTAAGAAAAAATTATGTTTTTTACGCAGAAATTTTTCATATAAAATCTCCAAGTGAAAGTAAAATTATTTGACCTATCTAAGATGGTTATCAAACTGAAATATAAATGGAATGTGTGCAGAAAATAAGACTAAGTAAAGCTAGAAGTTTGAGAAGGCTTTGAGGGAAGACTCCTTCTTGAGGCTTTCCCAACAATCCCTTGAGGTAAACCTGCAAAACTCGAGACAAATTGTGAAGCATGGAAGTAGATAATATGTATAGATAAACTAACAATCTGAAATACTTCAAACAACTAGCTATCCAACGTATATAAACCAGCAAGAATACTCTTTGCTAATCTACCCAAGTAAACTGCTTTACTAGAGATCTACTCAACACTACACAATAAACTCAAACACCACAATATCACCTCATATGAAAGAATGCAACCAGAATACTCTTGGTGATTCAAAATCCTCCAAAGATTTATTAATCCAATGGGAGAGTGTTGCAACAACAAGTTGCTCCAAGACTCTCAAGAGCAAATGGAATGGAAGCAAGAGGCAAAGAGCAAGAGAGATGGGGAGAAATTTCAGTAGAGTAACACTAGCTCAAAGATTGGTGAAGAAAAGAGTGAGGAGAGGCTCTATTTATGCTTGGAGAGGAAAACTCACCCCTCTTGGATGAGATCCAAGTGTCAAATACCAATCCAAAGAGAGCATCCCAAGGAGAGGGGCGCACCACTTAGGGTTTTGGTGAGGATTGATGATGTGGATGAGTGAGTTGGCATGTGGGGACAAGCAATGGGTGAGGTGGTAGGCTAGGAGGGGCGCACTACTCATGGGAGGGGCCCACAAAGCAATTAAATTGCTTTCCTAAGGTTTCATGGTGACGGGGAGCGCAAATCCCCCTAGGAGCGTGGGTATTTAGTGAGTGGGTTGTGCAAGGGGGTGAGAAAAGGTAAGGAGGTGGGTTGGGTAGGTTAGGAATCATCCCTCTTGCTCTTTTCGATCAATACATTACCCCATTAACTCAAAAATTACAAAATTTGACATTTCGGCAATGTCATACTTAGCAATTAAAATTGTTGTTTTGACTGACTTTGACTCCGAGTGGACAAACACCTAGCTAAGTTTGTCCAATTGAGCTGAAACTTGGCCCAAGGGTGTAGGGGGTGCCTTTCCATTTTATTTGAGCACAAATACTCCTATCAAAAACCCAAAGGCCTAGTTTTTACAACAATTGCTCAAAAACAATTAATTAATTAAATAATTAAAATCCCAACCTTAGGAAAATTAATTAAATTTAATTAATTAAAAAAAACCTATCTAGACTCGACGAAATTCCGCGAAACTTTCTATGATGTCTTGCATGGTCATTTACATCATTCCTAAACAATAGCTACTAGAGGATGAGACCATTAGAACGTCATTCACCACTTTGAAGGAATTATTGCAGGTGTGAAAGAAAAACTCAAGGGAAATCAACAAGGCTGAAAAGCCCAATTGATAACCTGAGGATAAAAAACCCTCAGTGAAAGGAACTCTCCCAATGAAAACATCCCAAGGTACCTGACCTAACTATGATCCATGCAGACCTATTATATTATTAACCCACGCAGGGGTGCGGAAATTTCGTTTACAAAAATTTGTGTTGGAGGCATAAATTGCTCAGTAGAACCAAACTGTCTTCGATATATTAGCATCTGATGATGCATCTCTTCATGGCACATGGAGTTGACCCCCTAGTTGAATAGGCGGTCAACAGGAGGTATAAAATGCAATGGTCTTGAGCACAAACAGGCCATTCAATTGGTAGCATCATCATAGCCACACAGGCTATCTCATGATCAAATCATGAGCACCATCAACATTATCCAACTAGATAATCTCCATGACAATCAATACAATGCCATTTGATAGAACACAATTGTGTCTATCCATAGTAGTACACAACTATTATCCAGTGGTACACAACCATACTAAGTAGCACACGGTTACTAACTAGTGACACATAGTCACAATCAGTGGAACACATCCACCACAGTAGTATACAACTACTGTCCAGAGACATACAATCTCTACAACAGTCATATCGTATGATATTAACCTGCATAAACAATATCATGATACAAGTTGAGTCATCTGGGCCATTCCTCCATTCACATCTGTGAGATCTAGAAGAGCATCTGCCCTCATACAGTAAAAGCATCAACCATGGGCTATCTGGACTATTCTTGCCAAGCATGGAAGAGTAATTGTCCCTGATTTATGAGCCTGGACCATTCACCTAACTGGGCCATTCCTACGACACTAGTCATAGTGCAACCTAGATAGAATGAGTCTGCCCTAGGGAATTCCTATCCCTGATTGTTGAACCTAGACCATTCACCTAACTAGGCCATTCCTCCGGCACTAAAAATAATGCAACCTGGAGAGAATGAGTCTGCCCTGGGGAATGACTATCCGGACCATTTCCTATGGAAATGATTGTCCTGCACCAACCTTCAAAATGGGCCATTATTCGAAACTGCTCACAACTGTGAACTTCGAAAGAATGATTGCCCGACGGACCATTCTACTTGACCACTACTCAAAGTGATTGCCAAGAAGAATGACTGTCCTAGACCATTCCCCCACACTGGCCACAAGGGGAATCGTTGTCTATGATACATCAGCAATCTATCAGACCATTTTCATTACAAAAATGACTGTCCGATCTGGACCATTTTTCGAACTAGAAAATGCATGTCCGTCGGAAAAATCTCAAACCACTTTCCGAACTGGAAAGGAACTGCCCATCCTGGACCATTTTCCACACTGGAAAATGATTGTCCATAAATCAATGATATATCAGTTCTCCCTCCTAACCTGGAGAGCCATCTCTTCCCTTTCAGCTAAGGGAGTTATCTCCACGATCCCCAACTTGTCTCATAAGTATGCAAACTTTATCCTAGACAAAGGCTTTGTCAAAATATATGTTGTCTGCTCATCTGTGATGATATACTGGAGCTTCACTTCTCCTTCCTGGACTTTATCTCAAATAAAGTAGTATTTGATCTCAATGTGTTTCGACCATTCAAGAAACACTGGGTGTTCGGATAGCCTTATACAACTCTGATTGTCACAGTATATTATGGTTGAATCTGGAACCTGATCAAATAATCCAAAAATCAGCTTTCTCACCCATACCGCTTATGTACATGCCTCACATGTTGCGATTTATTCTGCTTTTGTTGTGCTGAGTGCAACAGACTTTTGTTTCCTACTGCCCCAAGATATCATAGAGGAGCCCAAGCTGAAACACATCCCTGAAGTACTCCTTCTGTCTTTTGCACTCCCTGCCAAATCTGAATCTGTAAATCCATGAAGTTGTATATCACTGGATGAGGTATATCTTAAACCATAGTTTAGCGTCCCACAATTATATCTTAGAGCATGCTTTGTAGCTATCCAATGTTCATGTCTGGGTTCCACCTGGAACTGGCTTACGATGTTTACAGCAAAGCAAATATTTGGTCGATTATTCACTAAATACATCAATGACCCAATCAATTGTCGATACAGGGACGGGTCTACTGGATCAGAATCAGAGTCTGTTACATTTATTATATCTATGGCCATAGGAGTGTCCATGGATTTGCAATCCATCATTCCAAACTTCTGAAGAATCTTCACTGCATACTTTCCTTGTCCAAGGAATACTTCACCATGCTTCTACCATATTTCTAGTCCCAAGTAATAATGCATGAGACCAAGATCTTTCATATCGAACTCAGAAGCTAGTTCCTTCTTACACTAGGTGATGAGAGACTCTTCACATGTGAAGAATAAATCGTCGACATATATCAGTAGAAACATAGGTGCATTGTTCACGACTTTGTAGTAGAGATTTGGATCTGCATGACTCTTGGAGAAACCAAGTCTTATTAAGAAGTAGATGTCTATTCTAGCATACCAAGCTCTTGGAGCTTGCTTGAGTCCATACAGGGCTTTCTTTAATCTGCAAACATGAGTGTCTCTGGTGTGTACTTCAAATCCTTGAGGTTGTTCAATGTATACTTCTTCTTCGATTGCTCCATTGAGAAAAGTTGTCTTTACATCCATCTGATGTAAACTCCATCCCATGGAAGTAACAAGAGACATAATGGCTCTAATAGAAGTATATTTGGCATCAGGAGCAAATGTCTCGTCATAGTCTTCTCCCTCCTTCTGGGAGAACCCTCTAGCTACAAACCTTGCTTTTATTTGTCCAGGCTTCTGTCTGTTGCATGTTAGATCTTATAGACCCATTTTGAAGTTACTACTGATTTTTCTTTGGGTCTAGGCTCAATTTCCCATACATCATTTTTCATGATGGACTGGTGTTCTTCTGTCATGGATTATTTCCATTGTTTCTTCTAAGCTACCTCTTCAAATGTGGTGGGTTCTTCATTTAGAAGCTTTGTCATACATGTTGCATAGCTGGAGAATCTTTTGGGCTTTTTGCTTTTTCTGAAGGTGCCACTTGGGGCTTTGAGTCTTTCTGCTTCTGTAGAGTAGCTTCAAGCCAAGCTAGACGTTTCTTGGTTTTGGGTACAATGACTGATTCAATAGATTCAAATGGTTGCATCGGATGATCAAGTTGTTTTGTTTCTTCATTCTGACTTTCTGGAAGACATGTCCTTTCTTCTTTAGGCTCTTCATACTCTTCTTCTTCTATAGTTTCTTCTATGGATTTCTTGAAAGCCATCTTTTCATTGAAGGTTATGTCTCTACTAACTTCAACCTTAAGTTGTTCCGAGATATAGATTCTATAGGCTTTGGATGATTCACTGTATCCCACAAATATGCCCTTCTTTCCTGAGGGTTCTAATTAATTCCTTTTATCCTTGGGGATGTGAATGTAAACAGGGCATCCAAAGATTCTTAAGTGTTCCACATTAGGTTTCTTTCCTGAGAAGGCTTCTTTAGGAGCCATATCCTTCAATATGCGGTGGGGACTTCTATTCTGAACATATATTGTTGTCATAGCTGGCCATGCTTCTCCCCACAAATACATAGATAAACCTTGATCATTCATTAGTACCTTCACAGTTTCTTCAATAGATTTGTTCTTCCTTTCTATTACACCATTTTGTTGAGGATTATGAAGAACAGTTAGCTCCCTCCTAACCCCTGTAGATTTGCAAAAGGCAACAAATTCCTTGGATGTGTATTCTCCTCCATTATCTGTTATCAAGGTCTTGATTTTCTTGTTTGTGAGGTTCTCTATCTCTGCTTTGAATTCTTGAAACTTGTTGAAAACTCTGTCCTTTGTCTTCAAGAGATATAACCAAGTCTTTCTTGACTAATCATCTATGAAGATTACATAGTGAAGAGAACCTCCTAGAGATTTGACAGACATCGAACCACAAACATCTGAATGTATTAGATCTAGGATTTCCTTAGACCTATTATTGTTGCTTGAGAATGGTTTCTTAACATTCTTACCAAAAGCACATCCTTTGCAAATTCCTAGTTCTGGTATTCCTTCAACCATCTTTTCGAGGAAAGGTAATGCTTGATAGTTGATATGAGCATACCTTCTATGCCAAAGTTCATTGGGATTGACTTCATCATTTCGTTCTAGTAGTCTATATAGTCTTCCTTCACGGGTTCCAATAACTCTAGCGTTCTCTATGTTGGAGTCTCAAGACCAAGATAATACTTTTCCATCTACAAAGGCTATTCTGTTTCCTTTGTCTTCTAGGCAAGATATGGATACAAGATTCTTTTCTAAACCAGGTACATATAATACATTGCTCAAATGAACATTGTTACCTGTTTTCAATTTGATGGAGGCTTGACCAATTCCTTCGACTGGATAGGTGTTCTTATCTCCAAGTTCTACCTTGTAGGATGTCCTCTTTTCATTCAGATTAGAGACTCTGACTTGATCTCCTATCATATGCCTGGAAGCTCCACTGTCAATTATCCACATGTCATCTTCAAGAGTTCCTGTGAGAGTTGAATAGTGTAGATGATCCATCTTTTCATTCATGATTTTTGTTGACTGATAACTGGTCAAACCTTGACTTTGACCCAAAATCTCAACCTTGACGTTTTTGCCTTCTGAGAATGCCAAGAGGTGCGTTGGACTAAGGCGCTCTAGAATATCTTCTCCTTGAGTAAGGTGTTCCATCATAAGGTGTTGGGCAAGAGTTTTAGGGTTTTTGCAACTGCACCTACTAGTAACCCTAGCGACAGTGCTTCAGTAACTGAACCTGCTAGAAACCCTAGCGGCAGTTCTTCAACGAGCTTGATAACCTTATGGCTTAGCTTCCTTCCATTGGTTAGACTGAATGAAGGAGGTGTGGGCCCATAACCTATTAGAAAAGTGGGTGTGCTCGTTTAACCATAGACAATATAGCAATATTGTCACCCAACCATAGGCACGAATGCCACCCTCAAACACCTTGACCTTGACAGAGAGAAGAATTCCGATAGCAATTCAATAGCCAACCAAGGCTAATGCACCAAGCAAAGATAACCAAGACCGATCAGAAAGTCCAACCCAGAAAGACCGAAATTACAGGTTGCAGTAACTGCAACTACAACTGCTCCCCAGACTTGCGCACTACTGTATTTCTACAGTTGCAACTTGTGTGTATCAAATGAGCTCTAGCGCCTTATACTGCTCTTTCCAGGCTGTCTGGGCCGACTTCTCTTTCTAGAGGCTAAAGACTCAATATAAAATATTCTCTTTAGCCAACTTTACTTCTAGGGTTATGTCCAAGTCTTTTAGGGTTCTTCTTGCTTCCTGGAATATTATAATCTCATCAAAGGTCACAAGTGGAGGTTAATACTATTGATATTATGGTAGTTGTGGGAGGTATTTACCTCCACATGTAAACCTGACGAGAATAGAATATTCTGGGAAGCAAGAAGAAACCCTAATGATTTGGCTATCAACGTTAAGGTGCTCGGGGGGTGGCTTCTGCCTATGGTTGGGTGACAATAGTGATATTGTCAATGGTAAAACGAGCACATCCATTATATTCTAACAGGTTATGGGCCCACACCTCCTTCATTCAGTCTAACCAGTCGAAGGAAGCATAACCATTAGGATATTAAGCTCGTTGAAGAACTGCCACTAGGGTTTCTAGCAGGAGTAGTCACCAAGGCACTGTCACTAGGGTTACTAGCAAGTGCAGTTGTAGAAACCCTAACCCTCTCGTTGAGGCACCTTAAGTGAAGGAATTGACCTAATTTCTGGATAGACCAATGCGCCCTAGCCTAGCGCATCTCCCGGTACTCTCAGCAAGACAAAACGTCAAGTTTGAGTTTTGGGTCAAATCTAGGGTTGACCAAGTCAAAGCAGCCATGACTTACTCTATGAAGTTAGAAAACAAGTTAGATGGAGCTTCTAACTTCAAAGCGTGGAAGACATGGATTGACCTCATCCTTGCCAAGAATAAAGTGTTGGATATCGTGAAAGGAAAGATCGTGGAACCAGTGTTTGAAGAAGGAAAAGAGAAGGAACCACAGAACGTTGCAGTTATGGAGAAGTTCAAAGACGGTGACATCAATGCCATGAGTATCATAGTGGACTCTGTAAAAGCTGTAAAAGACCACTTGATACCCTACATCTCCCATCTCGACTCATCAAAGAAGATGTACGATGCTCTAACAAACCTCTTCTTAGTCAAAAACATTGGACAAATAATGAGTCTAAAGAATGAGCTCCGTGACATGAAGATGAATGATGATAGCACCACATCATACTTTGTGAGGATCTCCCAATTAAGAGATCAACTACAAGCTATTGAAGAGATCATTTCAAAGAAGGAATTGGTAAACATAGTACTCAATGGTCTTCCCAAGACATGGGATGCATTTGCTGCAAGCATGAACACAAGGAAGGAGTATCCTACATTTGAAAGAACTTTGGACTTGTTGTGCTCAAGAAGAATCCAGGATCAGTGCAAAAGAGAAACCCCAAAAGAAGTACGATGATCAAGCCTTCACAGCAAGATTCAAGAATTTCAAGAATAAAAGGAAGCTTGGTTCAAGGAGGAAGCCAAATCAAGAGAAAGATATGTCAGAAATACAATGCCTCAACTGTCGAAAATATGGCCACTACAAGAATCATTGTCCTGAGCTAGAGAAAAGGAAGGAGACACACAAAGCAAAAAGGAACCTTCAAAGAAGACCAAGCAGGATGAAACGGACTTCTTCTTCTAAGACACGGTAACAATACTCTTCTTAGTTCTTGTACATATCTTGTTTGCATCGTCTCTGTACATATCTTGTATATCTATCTCTCAAAAGATAATGTGTTCCAAGAAGAACTATACCTATGGAAGAACAACAAGATAAAGACCGCTATCATTATACAAGGAAAGTGGAAATCAGAATCAATCATGAAGAGACTTAGAAGAAGCAAAGACAGAAAGAAGTCAGCAATCAAGAGGAAATTGGAGAAAGACTTATGACATTTTGCAGAAGACAATAAGACGAAAGCGTGGACTCTATTAAATGAAAGGAGCCGATTATATATTGTAGAAGACAATAAGGATGCAGACGGAAGCATGGACTCTATTAGACGGAGGAAGCCGATTATATGCACTCATACATAAAGCAAGGATTAGGAGGGAGATAATCCTATGATCCATTGATGATGATGAAGTATATATCCATGGTAGTAGCCATGAAAGACAGTACGTGTTCAGTTCAACCTCAGAATAAGTCTTGTTTGAAGAGAAGCCTTAAAGTATCCCTGGTTGTCCATCCACATCCATGATTCTATAATGAAAGGAAGAAGTGGAATCTTTAGGGCATGGAATCTATAAGAAACTCCATGGACCCAAGAGCTAAAGAAAAACATCAGGAAGAACATGATGATTCCAAGAAAGAAAGAGAAACCAAAACAACTAGTCATTGTATTAAGAATCACAAGATTACCAACTTGATATGAACTCAATAAAAGCAATTAAACAGAGGAACTAAAAGTTATGATCCAGAACTGGAGGTTCTCCTAGATGGAGGGAGAAGACTATGATGATTACTTGTTCCAATAAACCAGACATGCCTCTACATGAGTCTTTATATCATCCGCAATATCCATGGGTTGGAGTTCTACATCAGATGAAAGCAAAGAATGTTCTCCAGAGCAATTGAACAAGAGCGTATGAAGAGCAACCTCAAGACTTTGAAGCATACCAGAAGGAGACCCTTGTATGCAGATGGAAGAAGATAACTTGGTGGAGAACCTCCAGTGCACAGCAGAAGCGTGGTGAAGATTTTCTATAACGGAGATATTGTATCAAGATGATTACTCAGAAGATCAGATCTCATGATGACAGAAGGAGTGCCACATGGATATGTTCCAATTTTCCAACAATGATATATTTTATTGATCAAGAGCTACATGAAGCCTTCAGAGAAAACCAGTGTTCCAGACCGAAGTACATTTGAAATCAAGCATTACATGATCCGTGATGAAGTCGAGGAAGGAGAAAGTGGTTCTCCAATGCATATCTCCACAAATGAGCAGATAAGCAGACATTTTGGTAAAGCTTCTATCCAAGATGAAAGAGTTTGCGTACTCAAGATGGAGCTCGTGGAGATGACTTCCTTATTGAAAAAGGAAGAGATGACTCCCAGGTTGGGAGGGAGCACTGATGTATTA
>WSFP011561637.1:0-11011 GCA_009831015.1 Picea engelmannii
TATATTAAAATGACTAAATAAATTAATAAGTAAAAATAAAATTAATTAAAAAAAAATATGATTATATATATGAATTAAAAAAAATAATAATAAATAAATAAATAAAAATATTTACAGAACAAAACATATACTAAAAATAAATAAATGAAATTAAAAATAGAAGTAAAAAAAAAAATACATAATTGGAATCGAATATTTACAAAAATATTGACAAACTAAAGAAAAATATAGTAAAATGATACAATATGAATACAAAACAGGGGAAAACTATATATGTATAGACAAGTCGAATCCCCATGCCTCCTAGATTCCACTATTTAGGCTTACTTAGGATGTTAATGTGGTAGCTAGTGTGTCGCGAGGGGTATAGGGGACTAGAGAGGGCCCCACTTGAGTGAGGAGTAAGGATGGAAGGATTACCAATGATGAGGGATCATCGATGACGAGAAGATACTAGGTTTCAAGGAGTCACCGATGACAAGGATTGCCGACGAAAAGGGATCACTGATGACGAGGAAGAGCGGAAGAATTGTTGACAACAATGGATCATTGACAGTGAGGGAGAACAAGTGTCAAACTGAGGATGGGTGCACATATCATATGAGTGATAGGTCATGGAAGTGGCATGTGTATGAGGATTCCAGCGTGGTAGATGAGGAAGGTTGTGGTTGGTTAATTGTTGACTAATTGCAAGTTTTCAAGGGGACAACAATCGTCGATCTCTAACTTTCGAGAGTCGTTGGATATATCGTCATCGGGAATGGAGTCAGGTGGGTCGAAGATT
Source organism: Picea engelmannii (assembly GCA_009831015.1). Taxonomy (NCBI): domain Eukaryota; kingdom Viridiplantae; phylum Streptophyta; class Pinopsida; order Pinales; family Pinaceae; genus Picea; species Picea engelmannii. The sequence goes on from WSFP011561637.1 coordinate 785, forward strand.
GTGAGTGAATATAGCTTCGATGATGAAAGAGGACATGTGGCATCATCATTGGAGAATGGAATCGAGAGATTCCAAGTGCTAGGGAGAGGGAAGTTCCGACGACGAGAAGGCTCGATGACATCGTTGTCAAGGAATGCGGTCGGAAGGCTGGGAGGATGTGAAGCAGGTAGATCCCAAAGAATATGAGGATAGGTAATGGTTGCTACATAAGAACCACATAAGATGACACACGTGATAGGGAACCACATGGATGCAACAAGTGATAGGGAACCACATGGATGCCACATGTCAGTGAGGTGGAAAGGTGAGTGAAGACTTACAAAAATTCAGGAAGCCGTAACTTTTGATTCGAAAATCAGATTCAATCATGGTTACAGGCGTTGGAAAGATACTAAATAGAAGAATCCAACTAAGGGATTTAATTACATAGAATAATATAATAAAATAGAGAAAACTCTCAATAAATAAATGGAAGGATAAAAGGGGAAGAAGATCAAAGGATTCCCCCGCATGCTTCTCAAGGATGGAGCAATCGTGAAAAATTATACCATGCTAATATTTTCTTGCAACCACAAAAAGATATGAAATCAATTATGCGATTAATGTGGCATTTACCAACACATGAGAAGCCTAATATGTCTTTGCCTTTAAGAAATTTTATGAATAAGTACTAAGAGTGAAGAAAATAAGGAGGAGAGGAAAATAAGAATTACATAAATGGGAAAATAAGAATTACAAATACCAAATTCAGTAATTCCACTTCCACACCTAAATAAAGTGAATGAGTGAATGAATAAGAATCCTCTTCAAGTTGTCAATAAGACTCTGTTTCTTCTTAATGTATATATAGGAGACAAAGAGGGATAGAAAACAACAATAATAAGTGAACATAACTCTCATCAATATAATGATAATGAATGAGGGTTATGGTTAGGGACTTAACATCTCATTCCCTTGAAACCAACATCATTGTTGATGTTCATTATTTGTGGATGTTTTTTGTTTAAATATCTTATCTTCCCAACTCACATCTTCTATTGGCAAGTTCTTCCACCTGACAAGATACTCAATAATTGCTCAATTCTATGGTTTCTTGATTCATGTTTCAATGATTTTTTAAAGTTCTATTATAAATTTTTCCTCTTCATCAATGCCAAAAAAAATTGTTTGAATTGGGATATTGTAATGGATTAACTTCTTCAAACAAGAAACATGGAAAATTGGATGTACAAATGAAGACTATGGGAGCTCCAGTTTGTAATCATATTGTCAATTCTATACAACACCTTATATGGACTATAGTAATTTGGTGCTAATTTATTGTCCTTGTTTTGTTTCTCGAGGAATATATGTTTGTGTGGTTACAAGCTTAGAAATACCCAATCACCCACATTAAAGTGTCTTCCACTACAATTCTAGTTTTCTTGTTGTTTCATCCTATTTTATGTTATATCCAAGTTGTCCTTCAATAGTTGGAGAAGCTATTATTGGTTCTTGATGTGATCTCCATTTCTTAAACCTTAGTTTTACCTCTCAATGGTGATGTGATGGATGGAGGATGATACCCATAGAGTTCCATAAATGGGGACATTTTGGATGAAGTGTGGAAGGAAGTATTGTATGACCATTCTACAAATGTTAATTGTTTGACCCATTAAGATAATTTATTAGATGCAAAGTGATGGAGATAACCTTCAAAACATTTATTCAAAATCTCAATTTTCCTATCAAATTGGGATGGTAGGAAGAGTTATGAGCTAGTTGACTACTCAAACAAGAAAACAATCTAGTTCAAAAATTACCAATGAAAATTGGATCTACATCACTTATAATAATCTTAGGGTTTCCATGTAAATTTTAATTTTTTTTCATGGATATTGTTGTAACACCATGTTTTACCCCATGATTTTAATTATGCTAAGTCTTCATGTATTGTGATTTATGAAGCATAAAATTATGTTTACGATTAATGAAAACACACCGGATATCTAAATAGGAAGGAATCCGTGATTAATGGCCATGATACCATCAGTGGGATTGGTGAGGTGGAACTAGGAAGTTTCAATGAGGAAAATAGGAAGATTGTTTAACAATCTAGCCTACACCTACACAAATTGAATACACCATCTTCCCAACGTACCTGAACTGCATGGAACCACAGAGCTTGTTTATAGTGATCAGGATTGGGTGGTTGAGAAGTCATAATCGCTAACCCATTTGGTAGTTGGAGGAGTGAAAGGCCAACTGAGACCTCAACTAGAAGGAGACGTTGGATTTACCCCTTCAATTCAACAACCTAACATAGTAGGTTTCTTATGACATATGTCATCAAGGATCCCGAGGACATGGAGGAAGAAGAGGGAAAAGGTGGAAAAACAACATAGTTCTTTTGGAGGGAAGCATGAAGATGCATGGAGAAGAAAAATATTAGAAAATAACAATGTGGAAGGGATCAAGAATGTGTATGTGCGAAGAATGGATGCACCTAGAGAAACAAAGGATTATTGTGAGCAGTGGGAGTTTCAGAATCACAAATGGATGGTGTAGTGATTAGAGGTGCTTGTTTGCATGACTCTAAACAATAGAGAATATTTGGGAAGATTTTCTGAGGAAAACAAAAAACTTTCCCAAGAGTTGAATGGTCACCTCAGAGTAGAGAAGACCCATATCCAGAATGGAGAAACAAAGGACCATGACTTGGTACTTATTGGAGAGAAACAAGAACTAGTAAGGGGAGGTCACTGAGGGACTATGTAGTAGAGAAGGGGATCCCTTTTGCATAAGAAATCCATTTGGGAAGGTACCTGATAAAATTTTGGAGGGCCTAAGCTTAGTGGGAAGAGGGAAACTTTTGTTGTTTCTAGTGGAGTGGAGGAGAGTATCCTTCCTGAACCATTTCTTAATTTGGTAGTCAGCTGAGGTATTCCCCTAGTGGCATCATGGCCTAAAATGGGGGTGTCATGTTGTAGAAAAGTACAATGCAACATAGCCTACAATTGGGTGGAAATAATTTTCCCCTTAGTCAGTTGGACAGTTAAACTCATTACTAAACAAATAAGTGTGTTTGTTTGTTATGTCTATTATATGTTTAATATTAATAGACTGTATTTTGTATATGAATGAAGATTTGATTAAATGTGAGAATGTTGAATTCCTTAGTAAAATGGAATAACCAAAACTTTATTTTATTATTAATGGTTAACTATAAATTTATGAATGGGGAAAGTCAATACATGTCAATACTCCTATAAATTTTCTAGCCCTTGAATGGAAAGCTCGGAAGATACAAAATATTCATTGTGTGTTTGGGAAGACTATCTGTAGTTATTGGGGAAGTGGTTTAGTAACCTGAGGGTTCAGTGAGTAAACCCATGTTGGAGATAATGCAGAACGTATAAGTCATAGAATGTCTTTTAACCCTATTATTTTCTCCTACTTTTGAATGGAAATCTTGTAGGATGCAACATCTTCATTTAGGCTTGTTGGAGTAGAAAACTACTAATCGGTCGTTGAGTGGTTAGAAATCCTAAGGGAGTCAGGTAGAACACTTTTAAGCTAAGACTGGAAAGACCACAATATTGTTAAGTCTTGGAACAATCCATTAACCTTGAAGAGAAAATCATCTTTGAACTTGGAAGAATGATAGCTACTGATGTAGTGGGAGGAGAGGATCCTAACTGTTGGTCAGAGAGCTAGGCCTTGGAAGATATCCCATCGAAAGGAAAGGTAATTAGAGAACCCAAGGCATGAGGTCACAATGGGATTCTTATGGGAAGACCCCGAGTAATTGTGGGTCATTGATCTATCATAAGCAATATGATGAGATCCGGACTGTGTATGCCCAAGTATGTTATCAATAAGTCTATTGGAAGGAATATGGACGAGAGACTTGAAATATGGTCCGGGGAAGGATCCCAATGGAGGAGACCTGCTGGTGAAATTCCAAGTGTAAGAGGACCATAGATCTATCTGAGAAGGTGTCGATGGGTTTACAGTCGTTGAATTTAGAAAGATCCATTTGGAGGAAGAAGACCTAGATGCATGTTAATTATCATGTAGTTGTAAGACCCTAAGTGAATCCTGGCCATTTGTTAGGATGAACGGAGGACCATCGAATCTGTCAGAATAGTCCCCTCAGGCAGAGATGATCAATAAGCCTTGTGATCACTTAGAATGGGAGTATTTCAATGGAGGAGGACTTCGACTAGATATTAGTTGTTGATTTGTGGGATGGGAGGTTGATATAACCTCAACCATAGATTCGTGGAGGGTCCCCATGTTCACACAATGAATGGGTGATACGGGAGGTGTTAGTTGTTCTGTAGTTCGAGGAATCGATTTAATTACGACCATATATTTATTTACCTGAGGAATATTAGATCTGACTGAATAGTTCCATTGGAGTCATGCAATCAGGATGGAGGTGTGGGCTAGGTAACCTGATTTCTAGAAAAGTAAAAAACCTAATTCATTGTTGATAATTGATCTGGATGTGTAGAAGGAACCCTAGACATTCAATCAGAATGGTTTGGTCCTTAGTCTGTGTAATGAGTTTCCAATATAGAACTTTCATAGGCTTGGTGATCAATGAATATATTCAATATATTTTTCAACTATGGTAAGAGAATTTATCATGTATGACATGATGAATAGGGTCCTTGAAGATTCAAACCCGAGTCCTAAGGAAAAGAAGAAGAGGAAATCTGACATCCCACCATCCTAAGGATATGGAGGGGGTTGGGTGTGTTACATTGTGGTATCAAATAAGAGTTCAAACTCTAGTCTTGGATGGGTTGCCAAGACTACACGACTATTTAAGAAAATTCTTATTATATACTAGAAATGCATGTTATAAATTTTGATGATTTAACGGTGTATATGAATATTGGCAATCGTTTTGAACAAGAAACAGAGTACTATCTAGGGATTGTCAAAACATATTGATTTTTATCAAGGTCAATAATTTATGCTAATTATTTTGATGTAATGGCTAATAGTGTTTCACTGCTTCAAGACGTGGGGTGTACTGAAAATGAAGTATAGGTGAATGGTGTAGCATAGCATGGAGGGAACCTTACTTTTTAGATATGAATATTCAGATGGTAGGAGGGCCAGAGAAATACCTTTGGATTTAGTAACCACTTTTAGAAGTATAAAAGCAGACAACGCGAGGCTCATGAGAGCTCAGGCCGAGAAGGAAGACTTGAATGCAGTGTTATTGCAGAGTTTATTAGAAATTCAGAAGCATTTATAGCAAGGTCCAACCACTAGCAATGTAGAGCTGCAGTAGTCAAAGAGGTTGAAGACACCTTTGGATGCCTAGAAGCATGTATTAACCCATAGTAATGTAGAAATAATTTCTTTCAAGAAAAGGAATCTATATGCTAAGAAGGGAAGAGCTAGTGCAAGTATTTCCAAAGAGTCATCTAGTCGGAATGTCATTACATGGGAGCTTTCTAGCAATGACACTGGATAAAGTGTTCCTAAGAAGAATAAAAAGAGACACTCAAAGAGTTATCTGACATAATAATTCAACAAGTCTAAGCCACATATCTTTGATGGGGAAATCATGAAAGGAGAAGAAGCTGAGGCATGGATTTTGTGATTGAGAAAGTATTACGAGTACACAATTACTCAGAAAATACAAAAACAAAGATAGTCATGTTCAATATAAATGGAGGAGTTTCCATATGGTGGGAGGACCTCAAGGAAGTCAAGATTATATGGAAAAAAATTGAGAATTATTTTAGGAAACAATACCTATCAGAGAATTACTTGACTAAAATATCAAGGAATTCCATGAACACGAGTTAGGGAAAATTACCATGGACACATATGCCAGGATATTCTTGGATTTGTTGATGTTCCTTACCTCAAGAATGAGAAAACAAGGATACAATGTTTCCTTAGTGGGTTTCCACATTCCTATAGGAATAGGATTGAATTTGATGAGCCTAAGACCTTGGAGGATACCGTTAGGAAGGCTAAGTGTTGTTATGATAAATCCAAGAACATGAAGGATCCTCATAAGGATTGGAAGAGAAAGGATAAAGGAGGATTCCAAAGGAAGGGATTTAAATCATCCCCATATGAGAACTTGAAGAAAGGTGCTTAGTTCATCATTTGAGCACAAGTATTCACCATAAAAAAAATTCATCTCAGAGTGGAAATAGGCCAACAAAGAAAGAAAGAGAAAAAGTGGAGGATCCAAAGAAAGGAACTCTACAGTGTTGGGGTTGCAGAGAGGCACACATGTTAAGATATTGTCCTCATAGACAACATGACAACAAAGTATTATATCATGTTCAGGAGGCTACTACAACAATGATGTGGCTAGGAGTGGGCCAAGAGTTTATGCAGTTCTGGAGAATCAACAAGCATATCACCAAGCTTTTGTATTGGAGATGGAAGGTATAATTTCCAAAAAACCCATTTATATTTTGGTTGAACCCGGTTCTAATATTAGTTATGTTTCACCTCAAGTTGTTGAGTCATGCGTCTCACAGAGAAAGAAACATGCATGTTCTAGAATATATTTGCAAAACAAAATGAATACAAATTATTATCAGAAGATGTTTAATATAGAATAAAAACTATACAGTAAAACTGGTTTCTATTCAATAAGGAAATAACTTGAAACTATAAAATGCAGTGGAAACAAGCTTGCTAAAATGGTGGTGGATTATCTCTGAGAAGAGATGTGATGACTGCGCTCATTCGCAAGAAGATGATTACAATGAGGCTCTGAAGGCATTTTTTCAATAAATAGGAATGTCAAAAACCCTAGACATCCAAAAACCTAACCCTAGGAAATGAAGCACCAAAAGTCATGTGGGCCCCATTTGGGTAAGTTAGTACATCAACTTCCCTGGGTCGTAACTTTTGTATACAATCTCTATTTTAGGCGCACGATAGCTCATTGGAAAGGTATATTCGAGGACTACACATTTTTCTACTATGTATTAAAGATCATTTTGACTATGGTGAGCCCTAAAAAATGTTGTTTAGGGCCTCAAAATGGCCCCACAAGTCAGGGACCCAAAAACTAGGGAAAAAACTATCAAATTGGAAAACTGCCAAAATGAGCCAGTTGGAATAAGTGGGAGGCCAAAGACATCCATATGGATCAATACTTCCCCCTTATGAAGCAATGGTGTCCATTGCATTGAGTTCCCCCATCAGATGAGGAAATTTCTATTGAATTTGGTCCCGAGTGAGCCACTTTCCTTGGTGCAGGAGCTGCCCTACTTTGACAACTCGATAAAGATGGATCCGTTGTTGGCAAGTGCCCTTAATCTATTTGTCCATAATCTAATCACGAGATTCCTGTTGTATGTAGTCGAGTTTGAGCTATGTTGGTGTCATCTGTTCTTCTATCTTGGAGGTGTCCAATAATGGTGGGAAATATGGTCGAAGGATATCCACGTTGAACACTGGGTGCAAACCAAGAAAAGGAGGAATGTTGAGCTCGAAAGAATTATCACCCACAACCTTGGTGATGGTTTATGACCCATAATGAAGTGGGAGAAGCTTCCGATGGGGTCTTATAAGGCACTCTTTCTACAAGTGCAACCAAACTTTGTCACCCATCTAAAACTTATGTGGCACCCAGTGTTGATCATGGCACTGTTTGTACTTGTCATTAGACTTCTGTACGATATCTTGAACCTGTTGGAGGATGTGTTGGATCCTCTCAATGAACTGGGTGGCTTTGTCAACTTCGATTGGAGCAAGAGATGAGTCAGTTGAGTTAACTGCAAGGGGTAGTACAACATCTATGGGACCCAAATGTTGGAATCCCAACCCCACATGAAAGGGGATGTGGCCAATTGATCTATGCAAGGCTCGATTGTAGCTATGTTAAACATAGGGGATAATTTCATCCCATGTATGAGGGTGCTTGGAATTATACATGCGCAAGATATGCACGATCATTCAATTTACGACCTTGGTTTGGCCATTTGTCTGGGGGTGGAAGACCATGGATTTGGTGATCTTGGTGTCTAGCAGTGACCAGAGGCTTGACCAGAATGTGCTAAGAAATTGACTATCCTGATATGATACAATGGTTTGTGGGCTTACAAAATGTACCTAGAATTGTTCAAAGAAGATCTTGGCAGTGGCCTCTGATGTGATGCTCTTCTTGGAGGAGACCATAATCACCATCTTAGAAAAGAGATCCACAACCACAAAAACACAGTCATTGCCCCACTTGGTGGATGAGAGGCCCGACATGTAGTTCATTGAATTAGATTCCCATGGCCTATCAAGAGTAGGAAGAAGGGTGTACGGTCCCTGTGTCTTAGTGGTTGGTTTGCCAATCGCGTAGCTAGTGTAGGGCATGATATACTTGCAGACCTCCTGTCGAAGTTTCAGCCAGTAGAAATGTTCTGCAAAATTTCCACTGTATTTTTGATGTCGAGGTGTCCTGCCACCCAACTGTAGTGGGATTCCCATATTATCTTTTCTCGCTCACTTGATGGAACGTAGAAATGGCCTAGACGACACAACAACCTATCCTGAAGATGGAAATTAGCGACAACTCCATTTTTTCCCAACATTTGGTAGGTGATGGTGAAGTCCGGGTCTGTCTCATAGAGTTGGGGCCATTCAGAGGTCTCATGGCTACAAGAGTCTAGCACCATGGTGAGTGTCATGACTGGCGAACTGCTGAGGCAGTCAACAACGTAGTTGGTGCTTCCCATTTTATACTTGATGTTGAGGTGGAATTGTTGCAAGTATGTGTACCACTTATGATGGTGGTGATTATACAATTTCCTTGTGTCTACATGAACTGTAGTGTCCTATGATCAGTGTGGATGACTATCTCCTTCCAAAGAATTTAATGCCTCCACTAGCGGTAGGCTTGCACAATGGAATACATTTTTTTGTCGTAAGTAAGCTACTTACGAACAAAATTTTGTAGTGTCTCACTATGCTAGGCCATAGGGTGGTCGTGCTGAGTGTGAACGATGCCCACAACATAGTCTAAAGCATCTGTCTTGATCTCAAAGGGTTGATGCAGGTCTGGTAGTGAAAGTATCGGGGCTGAGCACAAGTGCTACTTCAAATCATCGAACGCTTGTTGTTGGGACCGACCCTACACAAATTTATCCTTACCACCACCCATGGTTACTTGGTTGAGGTCCCATGAAATATGGGAGAATCCTAACATGAACCTGCGGTGGAAATTGGCAAGGCCCAAGAAGCTCTGAAGCTGAGTGAGTGTGGTTGTTCTTGGCCAGTCCTGAATGACTTGGATTTTGGATGGATCGACATGTATTCCATCTTGATAAACGATGTAGCTGAGGTAATGAACCCTTTCCATGCTGAAGGAACATTTTTCCAAGTTAGAGTAGAGATGGTGCTACCGCAGGGTGTGCAAAATGTTGGATTACTAAGAGGGGGGGTGAATCAGTAATAGAGCAATTCAATCCTTTTTAACCACAATACGAAAGTGTTATATCAATGTATCATTATCATCCAATAGTTTTAGAGTAAATAAAAAATGAACAAATGAGAAATCATACACATACATAGTACACCAGTGTTTTTACATGGAAACCCAAAGCAAGAGAAAACCACATAATGTTTTTCTTATATGTATTTAAGAATTACATTCATTGGAAGCACCAACTTCATTGTTTTTCCAACTGCAACTGGAAGGAGGCTCCAACCCCCTAATTTCTCAGGCTACAACCTGAGGGAAGGTCAAAATCCCAATTCTTTAGCTATAACTAGAAGGAGGCTACAAATCCCTATGTTCTTCGGCTACAACCACCTGTCCCTACCCCATTCAACCACCTTGAAATATAAGTAGAATGATGGAACCACTGTCACACTATCACTGTGAGATATAATGTTGTAAACTTGTACCAATCAACCTATAATCAACCTGTACCATAAACAAGTGCATCAAGCATGCACCAAACTATAATCAACCTTTACCATAAACAAGTGCATCAACCATGCACGAACCTATACCAAACCTGTACCATGAACAAGTGCATCAACCATGCACCAAACCTGTACAAATAATATTTCACAACAACCTATCTCATCAATCTTATCAACCAAATCATATCTACTCACCAAGATCAATCACTAAGACAACTTTCAAAGATGTGCATCAACCAAGCATAACACAACAACTCATAATCATCACCAAGATCAATATGTTCTTCTAATAATATACCAATACAAGTATGCTACATCATCCATAAACCA
>WSFP011561638.1:0-11011 GCA_009831015.1 Picea engelmannii
TTGTGGTTATCCATATTGTAACTCACAAAAGAAAATATAGAGTACATCTTGAATTATCTCCATCTAAATCCAATGACAATCCACACTAATATAGTAGTCACTTGAAAATATTGTGACCTAAAAAATGACATATTACAATAATTTATTATAGAAATAAATTTTATCATTTATCTTTTACATAATTGTAAATCACTTAACAATCTCAACTCAATGTTATGTCAAATTAACCTACATAACTAGTACTATAATTACTCAGTTACAAAGATGACATAAGCTAAAATTCAATTATGCAAGTACAAACAATGTGGACAACCCAAACACGTCATATATATTTAGAATATGAAGTACATGCACTTACCAATATCTTATTTGGGGTTGTTAGAAGTTGGTCTCTTTAAACCCTAGCTGTAACAACCCTAGTTGAATATATGCTTAGGGATTATTAAGTAAAACTTAATTAGATAATTAATTGTCCTAATATAGTTTTAATTAAACAATGATTAGCATTAATAATATTAATTAAATATTTATTTATTAATTAATTGTTTATAACTTTTGATTAATTAATTAATTAATTACATATCACATTCAATAACATGGGTAATAAATTAAGGGGCTTAATAATTTTAATTTATTTAATTAATTGCTTTACGTATGCAAGAGGGGATAATACATTAATGAAGGGGATAAGACAATAAAGAAGGGGATAAGATATTAAAGAAAGGGGGATAAGGTAATAAAGGAGGGATAAGAAAATTAATGAGGGGGAAGAGAGTTGGTGAAAGGGGGATATGACGGGAAGAGTTTTACGGGGGTAGCATCATCATTTTTGAGGGGGGAAGCATTTTAGAGGGGAGACAAGAGTTTTGGTTTCTTTTCTTGGATTTTCTGGTTCTGTGGTGGAGTTCTGCAGTCTTTGAGTATCATTGCAGGGGGCACCGGATTGCTAGGGGTTTTGGGCATGGGGGCTAGGATTCCTTTCGATTTTCGGTAGCTAGGGATCCGGACAGGATGCTCCTAGCTAGCTGGAAGGTTAGTCGGTTTGGGCAGAGTTGGTCAGTGCATCAGGCAGCAGCAAGGCAACAGCAAGGCAACAACAAGGTAGCATGGAAGGGACAATCATATCGGCAGAAATTAGCATTAGAAGTAGGCAATTTGTTTATGAAATTGCTAAGTTATTTTTAAGTTGTAGTTAAATGTTAAATTCTACTGAAATTTTATATGCTTATATGAAGCTAATGAATTATTTACGCACTCAGAAATTCTATGTTAGAAATGTTATATGTAGTTGTAAGGATTTTACTAGGCTTGTTAATTTTGGCTTCTACACTAGCGATGGAAACCATATGATAACATTATCCAATAATTCACTCCATTAGATATCATAAACAAGGTAGCATACACAATGCTAAGTTCTTTTTGGAACCTACATTTGTATCCCACACTTGTACAAGATAAACTCTCTCTATCTTCTCAATAACAAGCACATTAGGTGTAGGGATGATTTTAGGGGCTAAATTTCGCTCATGGGCTAATTTTCCATGGTTTTTCCAAAAATGAGATTCGCTATTTTTAAAATGATTCGCCCAAATTCTATAGGATAAAATTATTTTACCTTAAAAATCGCCAAAATTTTATAAAAACTATATAAAATACTTAGAAATTTGAATATTTTAAAAAAAATATAGCCAAACATTTATAGTTGACATATGAAGGATTAGTAATATTCGCCAAGGTTTCTACATTTTAAAATAAATTTCCATCCTTAAAATCATCCCTGATTAGGTAGCGCTAGGGTTTTCAAATGCCACAAAACCCTAACTTCTCTTACCATAGCTACATGATAAAAATTTGTATTTTCTCCTCTAGGTATAAGTCCTAGTATTCCTAGTTTCCTTAGGAGAAAACCTTGACCCTAGTGTTCCCTTAGAATTCCTTTGAGAATCCTAGTTGTTAGTTTCTTAGTTGATTCAATCCATAATTTTACCATTTTCTTGGGAACACACATTATTCCCCTCTTTATACGCATTAAATATATAAAATCATTTTATTTATGTGTAACTCTTCATAAATTCCAAAAAGACTAGTCAATGACTCATTAATGCACTCATGTTTGTTTAGATTGTGTAGTGGGTATATGTAAAAAAATTTAAACACGTCAATTATTAATAACATTTATTCAGTCTTCCATGATTTCCACTAAAATTATTGATTTTTATCAACATAATGAGAGAGTTCACAAGGAAACTAGATATTCGAATGGATATCATTTTTCAACTACAATTAAGGGTTTGAAGTTGCAGTTCATGACACACCATAGAAAGTAATGCTATGATACCAAAATTTCTCTAGGGAGACTTGAAACCATTATTCTTTTCCCTTCACCATCTATGAGAGTTTATTGCACATTTCTACCCAATTTTTGGGTTAGAGCACACAAGGAGACAAAGGAACCTCCCAAACCATGAAACTCTTTAATTAGGTATAAATCTGAGCTCCAAGCTCCAGCTCCACCTAACCTGCAAGAAATACCCAAAAATAAATATCAGACACACGAATCAAAAGGCACCTGTTCTATTAATTTTCCCCTTTGAAAAACCTGCTAACAATAGAAAATTTAAACTTTGAGAATAATTATGGCAATTCCACTGTTCAATAGGTACAATGGCTACCAGACAAATATTTAAAACAATTATTCTTATATGTTGTCATATAAAGGAAGTAGAAGAAATCACTACTTAAAAGTTTCGAGTCATAAAGTTCCAATAAACATATATGCAGAACAATCGTCAATTTCAGTAAAAGGAAGCATTGACAAGGAAATATGCATTGACGATGTGGTGGTAGAATAGAGGAATATGAGTGAAACAAAGCACCTGAAGGGATGGGATGCCAACGCTGTCGAATACAACAATCGAGCCCCTCAAGGTTTTATAGTGCCTTGTCACTTACATAAAATTTTGAAGTAACTATTTATAATGCACTCATGACAGTGCAAACATAAACTGTACAATACAACCAAATTTGAAGACTAAAATGACTATTGAATAAGTAGTTTGATTGTTTGTATGTATGTCCACAACACTTACATAAGTACGCTACCTTCAAAAGAAAAACTTCAACCCTCTTCTATGATCCAAATAGTTGTTTCTAATTTCATAGTGGATCACTTCTTTCGACGCTTTGATTCTACCTGATATTACAAAAGAAGCAACAAAATTTGAAATGATTGGAAAACCTTGATACAAATAGTTTGCATACTTGGAAAATATCTTAAAATGATGATTATGCAATTGTTTAGGAACGTTATAGAAATTCATGCATAATAGTCAACATGTCTGAGAGTACCTGGAAGGAAGATATAAGGTAGGCCATAGTAACGGTTCCAGGCCAAGCCCAAGCGAAGGTATAGGTATTATAAAAAATTGTGGGAACTCCCTGCTTATATTTACTCCTTACTTTGAATATCTTACACACTTGGGTCAACACAGCAGAGCAGTGTTGAGCACCTTACTATAACTCTGGTAATGGTCCTCATCAACCTACTTATTTATATTACCCAAAGCTTTATTATCACAAAGATGGTTTCTCTTGGTGTCTATCATCTATTTGTAACTTCACTTGCTCTTCTATTTGTAACTTGTAATGTATTACTTCCAAAGCCCTGTTTGAGATCATCCACTCCCTTTGGCGGTAACGACTAGTATCTCGCTAATGTGCCCACGAGGAGATTTTCTTTTGGTTCGGGAGAATCTAATAGTAGAAGAAGTGACTCGTCGATTTGATTAGGGATATGCTATGGTTTAAACTAGGCAAACTAGAATGGCATGAGAAAAGGATAGTTGGGTCCTGTTTGAGTTGTTAGAAGATATGAAAGCTAAGCTTGGCCTGAAAAAGATGAATCATCTTTGTATACATAATTAAGCGCGGATAAGAGATAGATTTATAAAGCTGAAGGAAAGAACTGACATCAGGTTGTGGATGTTCAGTATCAACGATAAAGCCAGTGGTGGAGGGAGTTGATCAAGTTACATTTGTTAGTTAAATTATAAAACACAAGTAGCGCATAGCTCAGTTTGCACGAGCCATATCAAAAGCTAAGGCATATTCATCAGCTAAGGAAGGCCTTGTTGGACCTGGCTTCCTCTGTTGTTCCTCTAATATCTATTTTGCGCATATGGGAAGCTGCCCCCTGCTATGTATTTCATAAAGAGAAGAAGTTTGAGGTCAAGGGAAACGTAAAACCATAACACAAGCACTGAATATCCATGCATTTACTAGTATACTGCATTGCACAATGGGGGGGATTCTGCATTGCACAACTCGCTGCAATGAAATGTATGCGCACCATTTGTACTCTCGTAAAATGGTGCCCAGATTCAATAAATTTCTTAGCTTCAATAATGTAGGAAAAGAAACCCTCAGGAAGAGGGGCAAATCCCATGCAAAGCAACCCTAACCCTAGCTAAACAGTGGATATATTTCATCACAACACGACAATGATTACTTGCGCACGTTGTAGTGCTAGTACTCTCACCATCATTCCATCTTTTGACCCATATCAAAACTCAACTACGCAAACCCCTAAACACAAACAAATTCTGAATCCACAATTCAACAAATAGCCATCACAAGTCCAGTGACCAAGCCAAAAAGGAGGAGCCCATGATAGGTGTTATAGTGCGCTGCACATCATAAATAAAAAAATAAAGAAAACACAAAGCCTAAGAGGAAACTGTTATAAATTTGGATAATATTATGTTACAAATCCAAAAAAAAAAAAAACTTGACGACCCAGTCTCCATCTCAAACATTCAAGCCAAATATTAATCCATTCACCTAAACACTAAGTCCATCAATTATCGGCCACAAAGAACATTCAACACAGGACACCAAATCAAAGTCAGCGCCCGAGTCACAGGAGGGAGCCAAAGCTCACACAGTACACGTCCACCTGCACAACGTGACCTGCAACCTGCAAGCCACACAACACAAGTCAACACAACACATCACAACCCAATGATAATACCAGTGCGAAACCATCGAAGGGATGAGCCCATAAGGGTTTGTATTTCAAAAAAACACTATTACAAGCGAACGCCTGCAAAGAAATAGGTTCAGGACCAATTTTCCAGAGACACGAGAGCATTGAAAATACACCAACACTAGGGCCAAGAGCAGAGGAAGAGAGCAGAATGGAAAGGTGACAGTGAGGGAGCGTTAGGGTTGAGATAGTGAGTTTAGGGTTTGTTAGAGAATACGTGTAGGATTTTAGGGATGAGAGCCCAGGGGGAGAGGCACATGGGCCTCATGCACCCACGATGCCCATTTAACATTTAAATTTTTATTTATTTAATGTCTAATTTTATGTAATATTTATTTTACTTTAATTTTTTTATTTATATCTTTTTTTTTATTATCTCTTCGTGGTGCCCTATGCGTAGTGTTTTGCGACATGCGCACTAGGTTTTTATTTATTTATTTATTTGGTTAAATGGTTAAGTTTTTAATTTAAATTTAATGTTAAATTTTAAATGTTTTTAATTTTAAATTAATATTAAATTTAAACGATTAAATTTTGATTTAATGTTAAATTTTAAATATAATTTAAGTTAATGTTCAATTTTAATTTTTAATAAATTGAATATAATTTAAATTACATGTAGTTAATTTAGAGTTTAAGTTTTATAATTAATTAATTGTATGATTAATTAATTATGTTTTATGATTAATTGATCATGTTTTAAATTATTTATAATTAAAATTATGATTAATTATAATTAAAATTTGTAATTCGTGCTTAAGGAAGGAGGAACAACTTCCTCTGATTTACTTTCCTCACACTAACAATGTAAAGGAGTTTGGTAGATGCTAGATGTGTCTAGCTCAGGGATRGCGTCAAGGAAAGTGGATACGACTAATTAAAGTGATTAATTAGATTGTTTTAGTGAAAGGTTAAGGACTTAGAACGAGATAAATGGAAGGGGGCTTCATGCGCACTAGGAAGGTAAGTTAGAGAAACTAGCGAGTGGGGTACAGTGCTAGCATAGCTACCGAGTGAGAGGAACAATAGTTTTCTTAGGCGAGAGCATCAMGATTAGATGCTTTAACCCTAACCTAGCCAATCCCCTAAAGAGAGTAATGTATGTTTACAGACAAGTAAAGAAAAACTTACGCCTAACCYTGTTTCTAGTTTGAGTAGCACCAATTTGAAACGTCCTTGAACTCACCCTGACAAMCTTGGTTGATGCAGGTTAAAGCATACAGGATGGTYAGGACTCGAGGGAATCGAAGCAGGGGAGCATCATCGCAGGCACCGCCAACACCACCAGTGCCGCCGCCACCATCGCTCRAACTAGCTCTCATATTACRCTYATTGGAGGCCATAAATGAGACTTTAAAGGGGCAAMAACTAGCAAGGACTGAAGTGGAACGCCCACCATCTGGAATAGGTAATCCAGAAGCGTCAAGGGATTTAGGGGGGAGGASCTCCACCCGAAGACATCACTCGAGAATTGCARAAGATCAAACTTCCRGASTTTGTCGGGGGTCGCGCCAGTGAATGCGTGGAAGCATGGTTGGAAGGCATGACAAGGTGTTTTTCCTTAAGGGACTATGCGTCCAACTCAAAGGMGAAGATCACAATTTTTTAGTTAAGAGACAACGCCTTGAATTGGTGGGGTAACCTGGAAAGACAACTACATCTTACCCCGGACACAGTATCTTGGGAACTTTTCGAGGAGAGGTTCTGAAGGAAATATTTGTCAGCCTACTATGAGGAACAGTAGGTAGGGGCGTTTCATGCATTAGTATAGGGAAACAGAACTGTAGAAGAATATGAGATCAGATTTATGGAATTGGTCAAATATGTTTCGTATATGGATAATGACCAATGACAGGCAGAGTGCTTCATCTATGGATTGAACCCTAAGATAAGAGCTATGGTGCGGATGTGGAAACCGTCTTCAGTAGTGGAAGCTATGGAAAATGCACATTATGTGGAGGAACACGTGAACTTAACCGGGGGTACAATACCGACATTTCCGCATCATCCTGGATTCATAGGGAAGGCCTCAAGGACATTTCCCAGGGGAGGGAGCTTAAGGCCATCGCCATATGGTAATAGAGTCGTGCCAAGGATAGTAGCCACAGGGATTTCAATGGTAGCAAGTGTAGCATCTCGTTCATCACCAACAATGCAGACAGGTCCACAACCATCTCAGAGAACAACTAGTAGGGGTAGGGGTTTTAGGGGGAGGAACTCATTTCAGAGATAGTCACATAACAATGCACAGGTTCAATCTCGTTTTACCTGTTGGGGGTGCGGAGGATCGCATTACCAGCATGACTTCCCATAGTTACAATCAAGGTTTGTGCATAGGGAAGGAAAGGCACCGATGGGGAGAGCAAGTAGCATCCACCAGATTTACGTTGTGGTTAATAATCGCTAGGCCGAATATCAATCCACGGTGGTGGAGTCATCAGGTATGCTAAATCATATCAATGTTAAGTTTTTATTTCATTCTAGTGTGACAGATAGTTTCATTTCACCTTCTGCATTAGAAAAGAGTGGGTTGGCATCCTATGACCACGATGACTTTAAACAAGTCGAGATGGCTTCGGGGGAAAAACAAGCGGTAGGACCTACTGTTGATAATTGTATATTAGACTTGGGAGTGTGTACTACCAGGTTGAAGGTATATGTCACTGCTCTCAGGGTGTATGACCTAATCATTGGAATGGATTGGTTAGCAACTCACCGAGCCTTGGTAGATTGTTTCACAAAGAGGTTGCTTTGTGTCGACGATGAGGGAAGACCAATAGAGATCCAGGGTGTACGGAGAAAAGTGTCGTTATGCTTTATATAAACTATGAAGGTTAAGTGATGCTTGAGGCAAGGGTGTCGAATTTAGGTAGTGGAAGTAGTGAATGAAAGGAACGGACCCTCATTAGATCAGTACCTGGTATTGTCGAAATTTAAGGATTTTTTTCCAAATGAGTTACCAGGGTTACCTCCTGAGAGGGAGCTTGATTTTAATATTGGGCTAAAACCTAGTGCAGAACCAATTTCCAAGACTCTATATCAGATGAAAGTGCCAGAACTTTGTGAATTGCAAATGTTGTTGAAAGAGTTACTGGACTTAGTGCTAACAAGGCCCAGTGTCTCACCTTGGGGTGCACCAGTAATTTTTGTAAAGAAGGATGGATCCTTATGACTGTGTATAGACTACAGGGACCTGAAACGTGCTATAGTGAAAAATAGGTACCCGATGCCACAAATAGATGACTTCTTTGATCAGATGAAAGGAGCAACAATATTCTCAAAGATTGATTTGCGATCAGGGTATCATCAGTTAAGGATTAAGGAAGGCGATATCCCAAAAACTGCCTTTCAAACTCGGTTTGGACATTACGAGTTTGTCGTAGTACATTTCATATTGACCAATGCACCAATAGTATTCATGAGCCTCATGAACGACGTATTTCAGAAGTACTTAGATTTTTTTGTACAGGTCTTCCTAGATGAAATCCTCATCTATTCCAAGAACGAAAGAGAACATGAGGAACACTTACGAGTGGTGTTGTCCTGCCTTAGAGAGAACAAATTGTATGGGAAGCTGTCAAAGTGTTCCTTCTTCTAGAAAGAGATCCACTATTTAGGTCATATCATTTTCAGCGAAGGAATCTCTGTGGACCAAGAAAAGGTAAAGGCCATTATGGAGTGGGTAGTGCCGAAAAATTTCCATGAGCTGAGAAGCTTCATGGGGCTAGCAAGTTATTATCGGATATTTGTGGAAAGATTCTCCAAAATTGCGAAACCCATCACCACATTGCAATGCAAGGGGGTCAGGTATGAATGGAAAAAAGAATGTGATAGTGCATTCATCGAGCTTAAGAGATTACTAACTAGTGTGCCAATTCTACGAGTATCGTATATGGAAAAGGACTTCACAGTTTGCATGGATGCCTCGAAGCAAGGGTTGGGGGCCGTGCTAATGCAGGATGGACGAGTGATATCTTATGCGTCAAGGAATTTGAAGAAACACAAAGAGATATATGCGACTCATGATCTAGAGTTGGCAGCTATAATGCTATCTCTGAAACTTTGGAGGCACTATCTTGTTGGGCGAAACTTTGAGATCAAAACAGACCATTAAAGTTTAAAACATATCTTCACCCAAAGGAATCTGATTGCCAGGCAAAGGCGATGGAGTGACTTTATGAGTGAGTACGATTTTGGCATTTCGTACATCAAGGGAAAGGAAAATGTGGTCACAGATGCCTTGAGTAGGAGACCATGTATCTTCTCCTTGATACCCTTAAAATTCAATCTAAGGGAACTTGTGTTGACACAACTCCAAGGAGACAGTTGGTATTTAAAGTTTTCTTCAAACCTATAGAGCGGGAGGCAGTTAGATCCAAAGTATGAAGGATATAGTATGGAATCAGATGGACTATTAAGATATCGAGGAAGGATGTACATCCCTGAGAATGGGGATATTCGAAGCATCATACTGAAGGAAGCCCATAGAGCAATTTATTGTGCACATCCGGATGTGAAGAAGATGTACGCAGACATGAGGAAGCTCTTCTTCTGGGTAGGCATGAAGCACGATGTAGTCCATTTCATTGCCAAGTGCCTAGAATGTCAACAAGTGAAAGTCGACCACCATCACGTGGCAGGCCTCCTACAACCACATGATGTTCCTATGTCCAAGTGGGAATTCATCTCTATGGATTTTGTTGTGGGGTTGCCTCTCACATATCATAGACACAATGCCATTCTTGTGATAGTAGATAAGTTAACCAAGAGTGCTCATTTTATTCTGGTTAAAGACACTTATGATGTCACTGATGTGGACCGTGTGTTTGTAAGTGAGGTTATCCGTTTTCACGGGATACCTAAGAAGATCATTTCAGATAGGGACTCCCGATTCACTTCTAGGTTTTGGACAAGTTTGCAGTCAACATTGGGGACTCAGTTGAACTTAAACAAAATTTATCACCCTGAAACAGATGGGAAAACTGAGAGAGTAAATCAAGTCATGGAAGACATTCTTAGGATGTATGTCATGGATAATCAAATCCAGTGGGAGAAGTACCTACCTTTGGTAGAGTTTGCCTACAATAACAGTTTTCATAGCTCCATCGAAATGCCACCCTACGAAGCTTTGTATGGAAGGCCATGCAGAACATCGTTGAATTCGGATAGACTAGAAGACTGAGTAATAGTTGGGCCCAAATTGATTCAAGAGATGGAGGAACAGGTGATTCGGATTAGGCAGAGACTAAAGGAAGCACAAGATATGCAGAAAAGTTATGCGGATGAACACAGGACTGACCAAAGTTATGAGGTGGGAGACCAGGTTTTCATTCATATTAGGCCTAATAAGAGCACCATATGGTTCGACAAGGGGACAAAATTGTCACCTCGATTTATAGGACCGTTCAGAATCCAAGAGAAAATTGGACCAGTTGCCTATCGTCTCGTACTGCCACCCCACTTTCATAAAACTCATAATGTTTTTCATGTATCTTTTTTACGTCATTATGTTGCTAATGAATCCCATAAACTAAATTGGAAGGAATTGCAGGTATCGAACATGGGAACCCTCATGGTAGAACCGTTACGCATATTGGACCGTAGAGTCCAACAGCTCAGGAACCGTCTAATATACCAAGTTAAGGTCCAATGGGACAAGTATAGTCCAGGATTTGCTACTTGGGAAGACGCCGAGATGCTACAACGAGACTATCCCTCACTTTTTTGACCACCTCGAGAATATGTTTCTCGAAGGTTGGGTGTGTGTAACACCACTTTTGACTTAGACAACCAGGATTACCTCAGGCCTATATACTCTATTTTCCTAGTCACAGTGAAACTATTAAGTGATACACTTAAACTTTAAAATGTATGAACTTTTATGAATGTTTAAATGTTATTGATGATGATGTATGTAATGTGATCTACTATGTGAATGTAAATTTTACGAATGTTTAAATGTTATTG
>WSFP011561643.1:0-11011 GCA_009831015.1 Picea engelmannii
GTGAGAAGGCGCTACAAGCCAAATATGTCGACCCAGAAACGAGATGGCCAAGTTTCTTTCAACGATATCGAGGCCGCGGCCGAGAAGAAGTTCCAGCTGCCTGCAGGCGATAAGAATATGATGATCTCTGCTTCTACAAGTCATACTCGTAGCAGCAGCTTCAAGGAGGACATACTTTTCAATTATTTCAATCCGTAAACCCTTGCCCGACCATATCCACAGTTCCTTCATCTACAGCTCGGAATAGCAGAGAAGTAGAATGTCTTCATTCAGAATAGATAAAATTGTAAACTCAATTTTGTGAGCAAATATTCATTTTCCCTCAACTATTCGTATGCGTTTGTGCTTGTTGTCTCGAATGTTGAACTATCTGTTTTTCCTTTGGCTTCGTTGCTTTGAGATGATTTATCAAACAATATTTGATTTAAAGGCTATATTGCAAAACAGTACCATTGATCCAGATCAGACGGGCATGGGAAGAGGTAACTGCGATTTCTAATAAAATTCAAGCTTATCCATGTGTCAAAATTACTTGTTTCTAATCCAATCCAAAGCTTGTTCCAGTATTATACATATTTTGTGATTTTATGATTAGGGTTTTAAGGGTGAGTTCAGATAATTAAATTATTTATCCAAGTTATGTTGTTCATTGATAAACATTTTTTTGTAAAATTGATGCTCACGTGACACTACAGCCTCAGGACAGAGAATATTGTAATTCCGTGTTGCGAATTAAATCCATTTTATTTCATTGGATTCTGATTCTGTTCTTAATTTCGCATGATGAAGGGAATGAATTCATGATCTCACTACTGTCTCTGCCTTGCATACATATCCATATCGACAATAGTTGCCCAATTTTCTCACCATTATCAGATCGCCGTGTTAACAGAGGGTATTATATGCAGAAATACATGTTCTAACATGCTGAGAACAATGGATGCAACTTTCCTGTAATCGGACACGCGCTGAGTGTGGCCATCCTGGTTTTGGAATTAAAGTCTCTACAATCACCGGATTCATATGACTGTAATACGGTCACCGAGAAGGGAGGTCGTCAATTCGTCACAACGCACATTAAAATAGCCGTCCACATAAATCTAATTACCCAGCTGTCATCCACTCACCGTACATTCGTATAGCAATAACTAACATGCACATACATCTAATTACCCACCTGTCATCCACTCACAGTACATTCATATAGCAATAACTATAACTAACCTGCTAAATAGTATTTAATTATTAGTTTATCTAGAATATTTTATTCTTTTATTTGAACTTGTGATTTCTTAATAGGAAACACATGTTCTTAACCATTAGGCCCACTCATACTATACTAACATACCTTTAAGCAGGCAAATGAGAATGAGAATGCTTGAGTAATTTAAGAGAAATTTTCATATTAATGTTGTTAATTATAATTACAAAGATATTTCAATTAAAATATTATATTTCAGATTGTTTTACTATTTTGATGGAGACCTCTTATCCTTTTAAAAAAGAGAGTGTGTAAATCTTTGGACTCAAGAACTTATTTATATATAAATATTAAAATATCTTTAAAAACGATGATGGAATTTAAAAATAATATGTTTTGGTGGATAAAAAATGTAATAATAATATTTGCATTCATGGATTAAAAAATTGTAAATAATATTGGATGGTTGTAAAATTTTATATTCAAATGTAAGATTGTTAAGCTCGAGAACAAATCAATTTGGTTTATCTAATTTTATGAAAAGTAAGAAAATACTTATTTAAATTTAAAATTGTATTTCTATATGAAAAAATCTATTAAAAAGAAGTGTTTCTTAATTATCATATTTTTTTTAACAAAAAAATATAAATAATGTTATATTAATAAAGTAAATCCCGTTAAATATAAAAATATTTAATTTCAAGACAAATTACATATATAAGATATCTAATTTCAAAACAAATTACAAATTTTAAATTAAAGATATATAATTTCAAGACTAATTACAAATTTGAAAAAGAAAAAAAATACACTAATGAAGAATATTTTAAAAATATTTTGTTTCATGATAAATTAGAAATCTAATGAAGATTTGTATTTCTACAGCAAGGTAAGCTACAAGTGTGTTAAAAAAGATATTTAATTATAAGACAATTTACAAATTTGAAAATAAAGATATTTAATTTTAGAATAAATTATAATTGCTAAAATAAATATATTTAATTAAAGGAAAATTACAAATCTCCAAATAAAAATATTTTCTTCCAAAGCAAATTATAGATGTAAAAGTAAAGATGTAACCATATTTAATTGTAGAACAAATTAAAAATGTCAAAATAAATATTTTTAATTCCACTAATCACAATCTAAAAGTGATCCAATAAGTTAAGGGAAAAAATCAAATCTTGCCTAGTCAAAAACTCCTTATTTTGCATCATTAAATTCAATTTATTTAAAAATGCTTTCATAAGATTGAACCTTGTTTAGCTAAAAAACTCTTTATTCTTTATATTCCAATTTATTTGGAATTTTTTTTAATTAACTTATGTATACATCCATTAAAAAATAGTTTAATATTTTTAATTGAAAAATATAAATTTTGATTAACTTATGTATACATTCATTATAAAACCATTTAATATTTTTAATTGAAAAATATGAATTAAACTTTAATTTATTTATATGTATACAGGTTACCAAATTAGTTAATATAAATTTTTTAAAACAATTACACATTTTAAAATAATATCATAATCTTCACTTTTTATCATTCTTTACTCATAAATTCAATTCCTTTAAACACTATAATAACAAAAACTATATACTTAATACAATTTATGATTTAATTATAATGAGAAATAATAAAGTATAATTTTTTTTCAATTATAATTTAATTAAATACAAATATTCAATTATATTTATAAAAAATTATATGAATAAAATTTATGCTATAAAATATAAATTTGAAAAATGTTGGATGATCACCATACTCATCCAAAAATTCCATACATTTTTTACTTTTAATTTGGTTTTTTCAAAAATCCTTGTAAAATTTTATATTGCATATGTGATATGATAGTAAAATTGATTATGATAAACCTCTAAACCAGAAGTATCACAAAGAATTAGCTAACCACCAAACACACTGAGCATGCATAATGCATACACATATGCATAATGTATAATAGAGTAGGGTATTAACACTTTAGTGAGTAAAAATATTAGTTTTATATAAATTATGGGTAAAGTGAGAGTCCTACAAAATGTACTTTATTTGATAAATTATGTGATATTGTTTTTTAAATAATGAAAAATTTGACATAGTCTCCTCACTCTAAAAAAAAATTACAAATGAGCATAAAAAGAACCACAAGTACAATATCACATAAATAAATAAATAAAATATATAATTATTTCATTTAAAATTTAAAATTTTCTCACTTTCAATTATATTCTTATCATTTAGACAATTACTTTCTATGAATCTTATTTTTTTGCATTTGAACATGCAAAAAAATAATACAAAAAAGTTTATCTACCCTCATTCCATTTCTTGTCATAGAATTAAGGGAAGAGAAGACTTGAGAAGTTGGAAGAATGAACTTACCTTTGAAAGATTTCTTGTTGGGGACCACAATAAGGTTTCTTACAACTCTCATTGAAGATGTATCTTAAAGAAAATTTCTTCTTTTACTTTGTTGTGAACATGGTAACTCAGTATTTTGCTCAGCAGAGTTACCTAAACTAATGAAGAGATTTAAGTAATAAAAAATACCTTCAACAAAATAGATTATAAATATTGAAAGCACTATCACAAATTACTGAAATTAATAAGAAATAAGAATTGACATGAAAGTAGCATGAAACAACTGATGAACTTTTTTGTAAACTATCTCATGAATAGTTATTAAAATAGTTAATTTTAATATAGGAATGAAATAAATATCTTCAAATACTTAAATTGCAATTTGATTTTGTAATGTTATTGATTAGGATTTACAATTTCATTAATATAAATTAAAGCTCTTAAAATTTTAAATAAAAAATACAAGATTTTTTTTATTAATGGTAAAAAAAAATACAACACAAATGGATGTTTTTGAAATTATAAATAACCTATCAAAACTTTTAGTTAATTAAAAATTCAAAAAAAAAAAAATTGTAAAATTTGAATAATGGTCGAGCAACATATCTTCTTTAAAGCATTGGTCTTCATGTGAATTGTTATTTACAACATCAAACAAAATTCAACATTACAACACTACTAAAAGCATTTTTTCCTATTGGTTAAAAATAGGTTCCAATATGATTTCCAATCAAGATGTGTACACTTCTAGCTTTCAAATAAAGAGGATTGAACACTAATCAGTGAGCTCATTGCTTACCTTTAAGTGTGAATTCATGCACCATAAGAAAAGGAAATGTTTCTAAAAGCTATAATGTTCTAAAGAAATGACTCTTTTCGAAAGATATTTTGCGGGGACATTTGTTCCAAATATGGTGAAATTTTTTTAGATCGGTAGATTTGAGTCATTATTTATGTATAATCGGAGTGCCCTAGGGTTTTTCAGCATGTTGAATCCATTTCTACATTTAGAAATGGATTTTAAATAACAAAAACTAGTGATTTAGTGGAAATTTATATGGCTAGATTCCAGCGATAAAAACCATTTCGTAAAACAGATAAACAACTACATAGAAAATTCCAAAACACTATACATTTTGTTTCTTTTTTAATTATACTTAAAAATAAAAAATAAAATTACTTCTAAAAATTGAAAATATTAAATTAATTTATAATATATATATAATCAATATTCAATATTTACAACAATATATTATTTTAAAATTATTATACAAAATAATGATTTAATATTTTAAAAAATATACATTTATTAAAATTTTAAATAGTAAACATATTAAAGGAAAAAATATTATATTAATGTATGCTATATTATTTTGATATTATTATATAAAATAATGATTTGATATTCTTGGATGTTTATTCCATTTCTTCTAAAACCTTTTATGTCATGTTATTGTCTCTAATAAATAATTAAATTTATATTCTGGAACAATAAATAATAAAAAATACTGCTACTGTCAAAATTAATTCCTGGACAACAATTAATGTATTTGTAACCATACGAAATCTTTTTAAATCTTTTTGAATGGAAAGCCCGATTTTTATGCTTAGTCTTTTGTTTGTTCACGACTTTTGCTTAGTTGGAAAGAACCTTTACCTTGCAGATGAAGCATTTTTTTAGCAGGTTTTCGGTCGATTTGAGTAAATTTTCGAGCTCGCAACATAACAATGGGTTTCATACAGTTTGATCCAAGCCCGACGTACTTTGCTATTATCTATAAAATAATTGATTTCGACAAATAAGAAGCTCTTTGAATGCCCTTTATCAAACACCATTTATGTACATTAAAAGAGTTTTACTCACTTAACTACATTTTAATAAACTTTGTTATTAATTATTTAATTTAATTTTCATTACTTATTTCAATAATTAAAATATTTAATTATTATTAATTATTAATGATTAAACTTAATTATCAAACAATATATAATAACTATAAAAAAATATTATAAATATCCAAAAAAATTATTTGAAGTTATGATAATATAGCCGTGTAGACTCTTTCAAACTTAACATTAATATAATGCAGAACTTCCCAACTAAGTAAAATATAAATGCACAATAAACACAAGAGTTTACTTGATGTTTTAATGCAAATCTTAGTTTAGCATTAAATGCTTTATTTTCAAAGCTCAAACTTAAAATACCTTCGATCGAAATTTATTATTCGCTTAACAACCCACAAAATAATATTGGTGAACTCCCTCACCCTTACGCTGCAAATACGTGGACAACAGATAAGTTTAAGCTCGCGAATAATGCCATAGATTGTGAACATTGTTACGACCATCCAGAGAATGCCACGTATGCTACACTCGCGCCAAACATTGTATTTTAGCGCAACACTTTTGACACGCTCTCCATGACACTTAATGCCAGCTGGCCTCAATATCACACAACATTTAATCCTTCCTTGTCTCGCACAACCATCACTCGCTGTCCCCAACACCTGCCAAAGGCCAATCTCCCGCCAAGAAACCGCCGGTTTTCCCCACTGACACATTGTTTCCGTTCTCATGACATTCGGGTGATGAATCTCTTCAGGTACAAAGTTTCCGACTTCGAAACGAGGTACGTTAAGTGCGGAAGGTCAACAATACATCAATTTCTGAACAATGTTCTCACCACAGAAACCTAAATGAGCAATACATCAATGGTTATTTAAATACACATTAAATTTACTTTATGTGTAGATGGTTTTATTGGTTTATGTGATGATGGTTTTATTGTGACAAGACTGAAAAAGATGGTTTTAGAAAACCAGTTGACAGTTTTTCTAAAAAAAAAAAAAAAACATAACACTAAAGAACGTCTTCCGCATAATTATATATATATAATTATGAATAAAGAATATGCAAATACTTTAAGGGTCTGATAATTTTTCCAAAGCAAGTAGTTCATAAATTTTGTTTATATATATATATGATTTTTTTTGTTGTAAGCTAGTCATTTGTATTATTTTTTATGAGCAAAAATTACAGAAAAATTCTAGATACTCGTGTTGAGGTTGCCATAGAAGGAAACCAACCCCACCACCAAGTATAAAAGTTCCATAAAATCATACTGTGATTACTATAGACTGACATAATTACAGAGTTTAGACTAAGATAAGTTATTATGGGCTTGTAAATATACCAACTGAAATATCTTTGAGGTTTGACGAGCCAAACAAAAGCTACAAAAGGCAAACTATAACAGTCCATGAGAGACTATTCATTGAGAGAATTGTAAGGGAAGGCATGTCTTGATGAATCCGACCACTTGGGGGCCATTATTGCCTAGAGAAGGTCCTTCTTGTTGTGGCGTTGTGCTAGGTTCTCCGCGCCCAAATCCAGAAGCTAATCCAGGCATTCCTCCATTATCTCTTGACGAAATTTATGTTCGGCATTATCTCAACAAAGCTCCATGATTACTTCTCGATGTACATTAGTGAACATCGAGTGGGCTGGGGGGGAGGGAGAGAATTAGAGGCGCCTTTGGGTTGGGGAAATGGGTGGTGGTGAAGGAGGAGGTCGCTGGAAAGGTGGTTGGCTTGACTTCTTCGGCCTTGGTGGGAGGAGGAGAGATGTGATTTTCCATCGCATAGTGGCAAGGACAAACACAACCTCAAGAGCTAGAGCCAACTCGAATCCGCTCTGGCGCGCTCTTTGGGCATGAGAGAAAACCAAGAAAGTCAGTGATTGAGAGTGGTGATGGTGGAGAAGAATCGCGCAACCAGGGAGAATAGCGTGTGATAGGGGAAGGGCGTTAAGAAAAGTGTAAGTAACTAGAGTGCACGCAGAGCATAATAGAAGGAAAACATAGGATCCTTCCTAAAGAAGATGTCAAACTTTAGGTGCGGAACGCTTTGGAGACCCTTCCACTTCACACGATCAAAGTTCATGGTGAAAACCAGTTGCAGTGACGTCGCATAGAGAGGAAAAATCAAGAGTTAATGAGCGTCGTCGGGACGCCAATAGAGACAATTGGGGGGGTGTCACGAGGATCTGAACTTCTCATGGCACGGCAATTGGATGGCACCCCATCCGAGGTATATATATGATTTTACTATTAATTGGTTTTAATATATTTGGGAAAATAATTATTGATGTTTGTAAATTTTTGCAAAATTTTTACAAAAATATATATGGATTTTTTCACCTTATCTATAAATGTTTTTAAGAATATTTAATCTAATTTGAGAACACATTATATATATATATATATATATATATATATATATATAACCTTAAGTCATATGATGGTCAAATAAATTGATTTTCTTTAGTTTGCACCATAACCATATTTTCTCTACTATTTGGTATTTCACTTCTACCACCATGTTTAGATTATTTGAAACACGCAAGAGGAAAATGACCCTTCCTTCAAAGTGGCTTTGGAGCCCATTTTGCAACAACTAGTCTTTATTAGTCCATGTCGTAGGCAAAGAGGGACTATAGCGATCGATAAATCGTTGACCTGGTATTAAATTATGCATTGACCAGAAATATTTGCATATTATCTATTGTTGGAACAAGGGAAGTGAAAACATCGATTTTTATATAATAGAAAGTTCCATGTTTGTCAAGATCTGATTGGACAACAGATTGGAGGTCTTATTGTCGGCTTCGTTATTCCCAATGTTATATTTGTTGGCATATCCAAAGTGTTTGAATCGTATAAGGTATTTTCGAATTATATATTTTCTTATGCATTGGTCGAAGGTGGATTAATGCTAGCATTAGTTCGAATGTTTCCTTAAGCATTTCCTGCTGGCTTGAATACATTGTCTACCATATTACTATCTCTGATTTTTGCTTTATTGTTGCGTGCTTCGAGAGAGGAGGCTTGCCACGCTGTATTTATTCTTAAATGTTTGAACAGGGCTAGGCCCTTAGATGTCCTGATAGTCTTAAGTGTTTACCTAACAACTCTGGCAGTCTTAAATGTTTATTGTACAAGTGCGTTGGAATACATTTTCGTTCCATTTTTTTTATGGTAGTCGGGCATCTTCCGTCGATTTTTTTATAATAAAAAGTACCATGTTTGTAAAGATGTGATTGGACAATGGATTGGAGGTCTTTTTCCCAGCTTCGTTATTCCCAATGTTATATATGTTGGCATATCCAAAGTATTTCATCGTATATGGTCTCTTAGAATCATATATTTTGTTATGCAATGGTCCAAGGTGGATTAATGCTAGCATTAGTTCAAATGTTTCCTTTAGCAATTCTTGCTAGCTAAAATACATTGTCTACCATATTAGTATGTCTGTTTTTTTGTTTTATTGTTGCAGGTTTTGAGAGAATAGATCTGCCACGCTACATTTTTTCTTGAATGTTTGTACAGGGCTAAGCCCTTGGGTGGTCTTGGTAGTCTTAAGTGTTTACTTGACAATTTGAATGTTTATTGTGCAAATGCGTTGGGATACAGCTTTGTTCTTTTTTTTTATGGTCGGCGTCGCTTCCTTAGTGGTCGATGCTTCTTCGTTGCTTCGTTCCAGGATTGTTGTTCTTGTTTGATTCAACTTTGCAAAGTTGAGGTCCTACAGCTGCAGTTGGACATCTTCGTCGTTGTTCACTGGTTTGTTGTTCTTCAACTTTCCAAGTTGTTCGACCCGTTATTGCGGTTTCTAGTTTTCGAGGCTGGCCTCTTGTCATCCCTCGTTGATGGGTAAGTTTCCATGTTACTATTTTTCAATGGTGGGGGTCCCTGGCTCCAAATTTTGTTGCAGACCATCTTTGTTTGTGCTCTTAATTTATGTTCCTGGAAACCATGCGTCTTCATATGCCGACAACGACGTTCATAGTTGTTTGGAAAATTGCAATGCAAAGGGGTTCTCGAAAAATAGTTGTAGACGCAGGGAAAGATTTTATTTTGTGGGTTGGAAAACTACGCCCCCCTGTTGTGTTTCTGCCCAGTAAATTTATGGTGTTATTTATTTGCATTCTTTCTTATGTTTTGTGCCCAGTTTTGGGTTTGTAGTTTTCCTATTTTGCTTTCCTTTTTGGGGGGGGATGCTATTATTTTTTTCCCCCTTTTCTCTGTTTTCAGACAAACTGAAAGTATCTAACAAACACCTTCAAAATCGGAGTTGAGGGGATGGAAGAAGTAATATATGTTGAGTCGTATGAAATAGATAAATAGTCCATTATACATGGTAGCATTGACATGGCTTTGCATAGCAATGGCCTCCTTAGATTCGATGCATTCTCGTATATTGTAGGGGATTTCCGTTTCGATACATTCCAGGTTCTACTGCATTTTCGATATTCATCGACCGAGTTGCGCAATGGATTGATAGATTTTTTTATGGTTTGTTTCAAAAATGGCGACGTGGAAGCATTGAACTCCTATGAATACGAACTGGAATCTGATTTTTTTCGGCAGTTGCACGAAATAGATGATGTCGCTACGTATTTTTCAAAGATGTGGTTGTCTACATTTGCAACTCTGCCTGCACATGAAAGGGGACTCTAGGGAGACACGTTTTGTATACGGTGGTTGTCTAACTTGATCAATATATTGGCTGGAATATGGTCATTGACAAGAAAAAGAAGATATCTACTATTCAACAAAGGTGCCTCTAGAAATCCATATTGCATCTTGTTCCATGACGCCAATGGTCTCAATGGTCATTATGATCAATTATTAATGTTCCAAATGGGCTTAACATCATCAAATGGGCTTAACATGATCAATTATTAATGTTCATGTTCAAGTAGATGTTGTACAAAGACCCTTGCCACAATTCATTAACAATACAATGACAATTTCTGTGGCTCTGAAAACATGCTTGCGATACAAAAATGCATATCAGACAGGTAAAGTGCGTGTGCATGATGTTATGAAAGCATTAAAGGAATTATGTTCGAGGGCCCTGTACAAAGCACATAACATTTGTATAAATGACAGTTGAAACGGTGTTCTTGCAGAAGAGAATAGCAACTCTGCAGACACTTTTGAAAATCCTATTGAATTTGATACAAGTGATGAATCAGAGAATGAAACGCGTGTTGAGACATTGGTGCATGGATTCACTGATTCACAGTGTATTCGTGATTTGCAAGACAAGATTATTGAAATTGCACCTGCTAAGGCGCAACCTCCAGTTGGAATATTCAAGGACAAATTCATTGAGGAAATGAACTTTCCAACACTCTTCTATGGAGATGCACGTGCCACTGATATCAAAGAACGATTCAGTTATCATAAAATAGTCCGATGGGAGCTACTACATTCAAGCGGTTGCTTCTCCTGTCACATAACAAATTTGTTTTTCAAAAAAATGTGCATAGTAATATAGAAAGTTATCTCCTGCATGTGGGTCTAAATTAGAAAAGCCCAGTTACAAGGAAGAAATTTGTTGGCGAAGGACGTGAAGTACATAGTAAAGTATTGGGGG
>WSFP011561644.1:0-11011 GCA_009831015.1 Picea engelmannii
ACCACTTGGTATGCACCTTGTTATGTTATAGTGAGCAGAAATAG
The DNA here is from genome assembly GCA_009831015.1 of Picea engelmannii. Taxonomy (NCBI): domain Eukaryota; kingdom Viridiplantae; phylum Streptophyta; class Pinopsida; order Pinales; family Pinaceae; genus Picea; species Picea engelmannii. The sequence continues at coordinate 45 of WSFP011561644.1, forward strand.
GAATATCACATAAATTACCAACGAAAGAAAAAAATAAAGAGAATAACACACCAAAATGATACCTTTCCTATTTGTGAATTAATTGATATCCATTTTTTTGGGTTGATATTTATATAGTTTAAATAATTTTAAAAATATGTATATTAAGTAATTTTAAGTAATTTTAAAAATACAACTTGAGTGGATATAATGGTTAAGAATATGTATTTCCTCCTTTGAAGTTACAAGTTCAAATCCAAAAGGGGACATGCATACCTCAGTAGATGGGGGTAGGTTAGAGTATGTACAACTCACCCTAGGGTATGTAAAGGGAGTTAGAGTAGGGCATGTACACCTCTGTATATTGTCAAATAATTGCATGGAGGAGAGGAAAGATCTCATACACCAATTTGGTGTTTTACTATAACCTTAAAATTAAATTAAAATAATATTATTATTAAATTAATATATTTAAAAAACATATAAAGTGAGAAAAACATATTTCTATCCACACATATAGCTCACATATATATATATATATATATATATATATATATATATATATATATATATATATATATATATATATATATATATAAACAAAATAAAGCTCATTAAAACCATCAATTATGATAAATTCATATAAGAAAACATTTTAAATGTGAAACAAAACTTAAATACTTCTAGATCACACAAATTAAACATTTATACATAAATTATGGAAACAACAATACATAACCCTTTTCCAATTACCACAAGTATAATAATTTAATCACCAAAAACAAAAGATGCATTGTGATTATTAGTATAAATTATGGAAACAATAATGTATCAAGCCTTTTACAATTACTACAAGTATAATAATTTAATTACCAAAAATAACCATTGTGATTATTAATTTTTTTTTACTAACCACTAAGTAATCTAACACATTGTTTCTAAAAAAAAATCAACATACCAAATTATATTATAAATACTAAGCAATTACACTAGATTATTAGTTTTTTGCTAACCACTAAGTAGTCTAATGCATTATTTCTGAAAAAAAATCAACATACCAAATTATATTATAAATAATAGAGCAATTACACTATATGTTTATGCAATTAGGTTAGAATCTATTATAATTTAATTATAGTGGACGTGGTAGTGAAGATAATTATTATTCACTGCTATTCATATATGCAACTAGTTATTAGAGTTATTGCTATTCATATATGCAAACTAATTTATTGCTATTATTAAAAAAAATCTATATCATCTAAAATAATTCATTTATAATTTATAAAGAAATATTTTTATTTTTATTAAACATTTTCAATCTTCAACATTATTATAATATAATATGTAACAATATCTTTTTCACACAACTTTTTAAGAAAAAATATACTTTTACCCTTAACAACTTTAATGTTGAATATGGATAAAGATAAGGGATCCAAAATTTCATGATTTTGGCATTTTGCTTTTTTGGGGGGACACTGTCCATAATTTTTTTTTAATTAGATATGCATACTTTTTCTAGAGCTAGTTTACTTTAGAGTTGAGTATGGATAAAGATAAGGGATCTAAAATTTAATTATTATGGCATTTTGATTATTTAGGGGACAACGTCCAAGAAATGGGAGATGCACCCTGCCTCTTGTCATCCATAGTTGGATTCCATTAACTTATTGGTTAAGCAAAACAAATCAAATCTTGTCATCCATAGTTGGATTCCATTAACTTATTGGTTAATCAAATCATATATATGTATATTTTTTTTGAAAAAAGAATTAGTTGAGAGATGCATTTTGTTTTGTCGTTGGATTCTATTAATTTGTTGGTTAAATATATATATATATGAATCAGTTTTTAAAATACTTGCAGATTTTGTTTTGGCAAATTGAAAAGTAAATTTGGATTGTTGTGTTTTTTCACAAAATTCTTAATAATTATATTAAGAAATTGTTGTGTTTATACTATATAATATAGTAGTATATTTGTAAAAAAATAAATTGAAAGCTAAGTTTCAGGAAATTTCCAAAATTTAAAATGATTGTCTATAGATCAAATTGCTCTATGTGTTTTAGAAACATAACAAAGAGGTCTGCATGTATAGATCATATAGAATTGGTTTAGAATCAATATAAATTTGTAATACATAATTAATTATTTGAGTAAGTTCTCTCCTCCTTAAAAAAGTATTCTAGAGTTGATTGATGACCTAACATAATATTTGACTTTGCTTCTATTTTTATATGTTCCCACTTCGATTTATTGCCCCTTGTGAGAGGAGGAGAGGGACGAGATCCTTTCCTTCAAGCATCGATGAAAGATACAGATTCATAAATCTCATACGAATGTGCTTGCTGCACTGAAAGCTTAGTAGGAGGGTCTTGTTCCCTTGCGTCCTCCTCTTCCGTCTCCTCTACTTCCTCTTATGCTTCCTTTGATTCCTCTGTCGATTCCTCTTCTTCCTATTCTTCCTCCTCTGATGGATACAAAGGGATTGGTTCCATAGTAGCATCCTTACTTGTTTCCATGAGAGTCCCTTTGTGTTCCTAAATTGTAGCTTGCATTGGATCTACTTATGTTCCCTTTGTTATCATATTTGTTGTTTTTACTAGGACCTCATATCCTACTGCCCCATCTTTAGGCTCCGATTGGATTGTAGTTGGGTCTCCCTCTGCACTATCCTTGTCCGCTTCCTGTGAAACTTCAAGAACCTCATATTTATTGATTTCCATAATGGATGTATTTTTTTTATTTACCTTTGAATTTTGCATCACCTTGCGATGCTTCTTTTTTCTCTTGTTTGAGACTGGCTTGAAAGGATTTTGTTCATGATTACTAGTGGAATTCATATTATTCTTTTGGGAAGACTTGTTTTCTTGGGTCTTTGGACAATTCTTAGCGAAGTGTCTACACTTGTGACACGAATTAACATAATTTTCTCACTATCAATCCAGGGTTTGTAAGTGGCTCCAATTGTCCATGTTAATTTGTACTACCTCTGGGGGGCTCTTATCCAAGTCCACTTCCATACAAATTCTAGGACACAAATACAAATTTCCTTCGAGTTCTACAATATCAATAAAAAAACCTAACTTGTTCTCTATCTCCTTGAGAGGAATATCATCCTAGAACATAAGACAAATATGGGGTAGTCTAACCCACACATGGGACGTCTTGATATCTTCTTTTGGGTTTAAATCAAGAGATCATCGGGATAAAAAAAACCCTAGATCCCATGAAATTAGGGTCTTGAGTGGAAGATCAAGTCTCAATTTTCCTTGCTACAAAATATAAAAACACAAAAAACTATCCCTGAAGAAAAAAAAATTACCCATCCTTGGAGTTTCAGAGCCCATTGTTATGATAGCCATGATTATATGGATCTTGGATTGGGCCAGATGAACATGAAGTTTCCCACTAAGGCCTTCTGATGGAGGATAAGGGATTTTTCCCTTAGAATTGGAATGGACATATCCAAGTAAGGGATGGCATCCATCATTTTGGAAAATTTATTTGACACTAAGTGAGCTCCATTAGTTGGATTTAGATTGCAAACCAACAATTTAAGGGCCTCGAAATTTTGCAAGAAGATTGTCTCCCATTGCCATAGCTTAGCCACAATAAAAATATTGGCTCAAGCTTGAATTATGTGGAATTTGGGCATGGATCTTCTCCAACGAAGTCACAGAGAGCAACAAAAAAACCTAAGAACCTATCTACAAGAGAGGCTTCCTATGTTACTATTTTAAAAACCATTTGAAAAATAGTGCTAGTGCATTCAGGAGTCAAAGTGTAGTTTTGGTTGTCACTTAAACAAGGAAAAATTTGGGGATTAAATTTCGTTTATGGGTTAATTTTCCACGTTTTTTTCCAAAAATAATTCTCCAATTTCTCTCTTTAAAAAAATGTAATTTATCCAAACTCTATAAGATAACATTATTTTATTTTAAATATCACCTCTTTAAAAATTTGAATATTTTTATAAAAGTACCACTAAACATTTTATATTATCATTTTAAAAATTAATAAGATTAGTAGGGGAACAGCGCAGCAAACACCGAAAAAAGTGAAAAAGCGACAACTATCCCTTCTCTGTCCCGCCATAAAGTTAGAAAAAACGGGGGAAGCGACCCGTTGTGTTATTTTCTAAGGATAAGAACGCAGAGCCAAGTGGAAGAGCGATAGAGTGCGAATTTTCCCTAGCTTCTATCAATTTGGAAGCCTACAAGTCAAATTTCTTCGTCATGTCACCACTGAGGGTTGGAGCGCCAAGAAGAACCGGCCGAAACACATGGAGTAGCACTCAAGTGCCATAAACCAGAACAAACAAGATGCCCACAGTGGTGGATGTGGACGAAATCCACACATCGAAGTACAAGAAGACCACATTGCATGTGGAAGAGGAGAAGGAACCTACACAGGAGCCCGAGCAGCTGGAAGAGGATGTCGAACGGACAGAATCTGATGCATCCAAGGGAAAAGGGCCACAACAAGAAGAATCAACCACATGTTCCACGCAGCAGGGCCTAGAGCTAGAACCAGAGCTTGAAATGGAGCAAGAGGTTGTACCATAGGCTGGGGTATCATCCCCACAAGGGAATAATAAGATGAGAGCATAAAGCAGTGTGCAGGGCGTACAACGCACACAGGAAGAACAAGGTATAGTGATGCCAAAAATTCCCAAGGGAGTGAAGACCAACGATAACATGGTAGGAGTAGTCGATAGCCTTAAATAATCTGACCATGATGTCTCTAACGCCCTAAAGTTCCCATATTTTCTAGCACAAAGCTACCTAGAGAGCAGGGGAGAAGTCCCATCAAGTGCACCACTGCTGGAGCCTACACAGTGGATCTTGGGACTGTACAACACTGACATCATGAACTTACTAAAAATACCTCACTTTGGGTGTGGGAAACACATAAATGAACATGTCAAACAACTATTAGCAAGGGTGCATAGAGGCATATTATGGATGGATAGGCCAGTGTCGATCAACGTCGGTCTCATCACAACGATTATAGGGCTACCCACATATGGGGAGAAGCCAGAACAATACCTAGAAGACAAGACTAAGGAGAAATCCATCTCATATGAGATCAAAGCAAAGTATGGCATATAGAGGGGTGACATAGGTATCGGGATCAACGAAATCAATGATCCTACGACATGATTTGAAACGATATTTCTCGGTTGCAAATTAATGCGTAAGTGCCAAAAAGAATAAGTGCCCGCAAGAGTAGTAGTAGCTGTGATGTAGTGCGCAAAGGGGATCTCGATGAGCTGGGCCCCTTACCTACTGAACTCGTTCCTTGAAGACTGCAAGGATGCACAATACTGGGGCTTTGAGTTCCACTACTCGTGGTTACTCATCCTCATTGAACTTATGGGGTGGCACGAACCTACATACACTATGTTCTTGCCAAGGATAGTAAAATGTGGCGTAACGTGCTACACGTCACTGCAAAGAACAACAGATCCCAATGTAAATAAAGTAAATAATGACATGTTCGATCAGTACTTAACAGAGATCCATAACAACTTGGAGGATACATGCAAGATCTCTCCATAAACTATCCAGGAGTTTGAACAAATAGCAAACTTCTAGGCATCACGCCACAGTATGTGGCTACAAGTAAAGAGGGATCCAACCAAGGAGTGGTTGCAACTGAAGTACTGGGTGACGACGCAGGACATCCACATGGAGGTGCAAGAGTGACTAGAGGAGTGGAAAGTGCCAGAGATTCCAAGAGCAATGTCAGCAGTACAAATCTAGATGCAAGGTAGCACAGTCCCCGCACAACAGATAGGTAGGAATCGTGCTAGACAGAAAAAGAAGACAACAATAGGTACAGTGGGGGAAAGTAGCTCAATTTGAAATAAAACTGACACAAAATAAGTCACAGCGTAGTCCTACACAGGTTCCATCGGGCATAGAACATGCACCAAGAGGACCAACAGGACAGGTGAGCGCAGAAGAAGTGCAGACGAAGGCACAAGAGTTAGCCATGGAAGACGAAGTTGGGCAGGATACATGCATGGATACACAGATTCCAAAGGTATCTGAGGCATCATATGCCCAAATAGAAAGTCCAGGGGAGAAAGCAAGTGGTGCTAGGAAGAAGGAAAAGGCCCACAAAAAGCCAATGGAAACATCACTGACATCAGATTATGTGGAGTTGATAGCAACGAAAATGGAAGATAGACTATCGAAGGTATGGTTAAACATGGAGAATCACCGAGCTTCAATTATGGAGCAAGTACATGAGGTAAAAACTGGGTTGGAGCAGTTGAGGATAAGGACGGAGCAGAAACAGAAGGAGAAACCAGTGACCACTAGCGAAGAAACACCTATTGGAGAGACAGTGCATATCATGGCACATGGAAGTGTTAATTTAATCATAACACCGGAGATGTTGTTTGTTGATGAGGAGATAGCACAGAGGCCTCTGAAATACATTGAGAAGTTGGACTTGGCATTTCCCAAGGTTCCAACTAAAGCAATGTATAAATTACAAGTGAGCGGCACATAGGAGATTCAGTCCAGAGCAAGGTTAGATGCGACAAAATTACAGTTGGTGTAGGAAGAAAACACCTCACTAAAGGAGGCACTTAGCCAGGAAGGTTAGGAGAGAAATATAGCACAACAAAGAGTGGAGGAGATGGAGAAACAGATAAGTGGAGTATTTCAAGCCATCCCCGACAACACAATATCAGAAGAAGCATATTCTGAAGAGAAGACGAGGAAAATAACACAGACCCTAGCAAAATATAAAGAGCAGATCAAGGAACTTGAGGAGCGTGTAGTACCTATGACTCCCTTAGCAGTTCGAGCGCAAAGAGAGAAAGATGTGACAACAGCTGCAGAAAACATTGCGCAGAACATACATAGAGTGACAAAATTGTTGGAAAAGATCGATCAGCTATGGACACAACTATTAGAGGATGGGAGCCTACAAGAGATGCAAGGAAAGGAAGATAAATTGCATGCAACAATGGAATATGTCAAGAAGCGACAGAGGACAATGTCACTGCCAGAGAAGATCAAAACTGTCATAGAAATAAAGAACCTTCAGGTAGAAGAAAAAGCGGTGCAGGCACAGAAGATCGCACGACAGGCTTAGTTGGATCCCCTACAAGAAAAGGAAGAACAGTTGGTCGTGGAAGTCGACGCAGCAAAAGTGCACCTCAAACAGATAGGCTTGGAGGGGCACGAGACCTTATGACCACCAATCATTGCGCAGGTGGTCGAAGCCATGTCAGCAAGGAGCAACCAGGCGCAAGAGCAGTGCCAATAGATATCATATATGTATGAAGCACTGGCACAAGTAGTGACAGACACTGGAGTTAGGAAGTGACTCAAGACAAGTCACAATGCCAGTGTTGGGGGCCTGTTAGGCGCAGGCCCAGTTCGGGAGAAAATCACGATGTGGGAGAAATAAATATGGTAGGAAAAGCAACACATGGAAAGAAAACACACATTCAGGAAAAGAAGCACGTACAAGACAGACACACATGCAGAAGAGGAAAGCATGTGAGGCACACATGCAAGAATACCTAGCCATGATAGGGTTAGTGTTTTTGGTAAGATAATGTAATGGTTGGTAAGACAAAAACATGTATAAGTAGGTACCTATGAGGTCTAGGTCAGGGTTTTTCGTCGGTGTTCATCATGGTTCATGTTTTGGGGTTGTTCATCGTTGTTCATCGTGGTTCATGTTTTGGGGTTGTTTTTTTGGTTGATCATTGTTACTATGTCATTCGAAGGCAGAAGGACTGAAAATACGATCTGTGTTGTAAGTTGTTGAGCTGAGGAGAGGAAATAGGGTAGATCTTGAGGGTTAGATCATAAGCTGAGGAGCCTGGTGTGATCTAGTCTTCCTCATTGTAGATCTCGACTTGCTAGATGTAGAATTGCAATGCGTGTGGCATTGTAGTTTTGGAAACACCATAATAAAATAGCAGAGTAGCCAAATATTTGTGTACATAGGCCAGAAGTGGTGAACCACAGTAGATCATGTGATGTGTGATTGAATATTGTGTATTTCCTTTACTGTCAATGATTAGATGTTAGACAAATGCGTGAATGACTAATTTGATCTTCTATTTTACATGCATGAGTAAGAATGACAGGGTATTCAATATAAGTGGAATGTTAAGTAGAAAATGGATATCACAGAGTTTAATCCCAGATCCTCGCTCATTCCCAGGTTGCAAGCACTTGAGCGTTGCAACCACCAATGGAACTATCTCGGGTGAGACTACGCAGTCCACTCTGTGTACTGCGTTGCCTTCTGGTTTACCAGAGTGGTTAATAGTTTTAAGGGGGTTTTGTTGGAAACCATAGTAGACTTGGACCTGGGTCAGCCCAAGAAAGGTAGCAAGAGGGAAGCGAACCAACACTAGGTATCACTGTGATCAAGACGAAAAGAGGAATCCAATGGGATAAGTCTCAAATAAGGGTGCGTGAAGGCCCCAAGATTTATTTTTTACTCCTATGGATTTATACTCCGATCTGAATAATACTACATTGGAGAAATGCCCAAATTCTTAGCAGGATGAAATGTGTAGTAATTTGGCAACCAAAATGCAAAAGACAAGGTTGCATGACAACAGATCTTATCTGTTCCTTTTCTATTATGTTTTTTCCCCAAGGATTGGGGTGTTCAAGGTTCCTATAGACAAGGGTTTTCCTTATGATATAGATCTTTGATATACATGTGTTGTAGAACAATAGTACTTGACCCAATATCTCAGGGCACCACCTAAGAAGGCTAGACCGTACCCTTCTCCGTACTACTCGATTACCCAGGTACTATAGAGTATCTTCTTGAGGGTTTTTTTGGGTGTTACTACAACAGTCAGGTGATTGAACAATTGATTTATAATGGGGTTCAGGATGCCTAGGAAAGTCCATATACATGTGTTGTCTAATGCGTTATCACTCGAAGGGGTACCAACATGGGTTACAAGGGTGTCCAACAATGTGATCTTAAAAACCTCTTGTATTTCTTGTGTGTATGCTTCCCCTAGCGCATATTTATTTGCTAAATGAAAGATCACTGTAGTTTAAAGACGTCGGAACACGTCTCTAACCTTAAAAAAAAATTACCCACAATTCATGCCTAGGAAATTTCTCTAATACCACTTGGTATGCACCTTGTTATGTTATAGTGAGCAAAAATAGGAATATCACATAAATTACCAACAAAAGAAAAAAATAAAGAGAATAGCACACCAAAATGATACCTTTATTGAAACGGGAGCAATGTTCACTTTCCTCTTCGAGGGGGAAACCTCCAGCAAAGTAACGCTCTATCACAATAATTCTCAAGACAAATATTTATCATTCCCTCGACTCTTATTTATACTAAATATAACCCAAAAGAACAATCTAGAGGAAGATCTCTCTAGAAGCGGAAGCTTCTATTATGTCTTCTTACATTTATTCTTCTTATTTCTAGGCCTTATTTATTAATATCAGCCTTTATTACATGGAAAATATATTATTCTACACACGTGAGGGGTTAGGGAGGTTAGGTCCCTAACAGGTAACATCAAGCTCCTGATCTGGCTACTCTTGTGTTCTTGTAGGTTGCTTTGCAAGGAAATATGGTAATAGGGGCCTAGGAATCCTTTGATTCCCACTCTGAGCTAGGGTATGGGTATTTCTACCCTCTGCATGAGTCCTACCTCCTTTTTTATTTCCCTCTAAATGGATCCCATTGGACCCTCCATGGGTGTTGGTAATGAACTGTGTTAGGAATTGTGTGAATTGTCACTTCTCACTTCTCATCTGTTGTTTCCCCTTGAATAGGGCCTCTAATAGTTGTAAGGTCTTGTCCTCACCATGGTCCCCCATGCTTCCTTATTACTCTCACTTGGGTTGGTTTACTTCTAGCTCTCCTTCTGGTGAATATGGCAAGGGTTTTCCTCCACGCCCTCTTCTTCTAGACATCAATGGAGTCACAAGCTAACAAGATCACCAGCTTTGATACCTCTATAATATCCCTAGGGGAGATATGCTAGGATATTGAAGAATTCACTTTTTACCTATGTATCTTTACCAAACACTTTGCATACAATGTTTTACTGTTGATTGATAATTTTTATCAAATATTTTTCAAGTAATTCAACCATGGGAATTTTTTCAAACACATTTATTTCATCCAATATAAGCATGAGAAATAAGAGATAGTAATGACATTTTATTATGAATTGTGATCAACAATACAATATGCTCCAACAACAATACAATATACTCCAACAACAATAACTAAATTATTCTATGCAGCTATAACATGCCCCTAAGAACACAAGTAATAATAAGAAACTGTAAAGTAATGCCAATGTATCTACTATAGATGGTACTCAACTTATTCAAGTGAAAACATGGTTGCAAACCCTCCCACGTCTGCAATAAGTCCACAATTTTCCTCCAATTACCATCTTCTCAACCAAGCAACCTCTCAGTCCTCCTATACCCACACCGAACAGACCCTAAGGGCCCCCTATTCTTGGCTCCAAACCCTCACGCGACCTCCCTTACTCTTCACTACTCCACACAAGCTTGTGGCCTCCTCTAAATCCCGTGGCACAATTTAATGGGAAGCTCAGACCTCCCAAATACCTCTGTGACCTTTCCTTAACTCTTGGCTTGTAAGTGGAGAGGAAATCGTCCCTCTAGAAACCATGATTTCCTTAAACATCTTTGTTCCCTCTCTGTATCTCTACGAGACAAAAACATGGACAATTCGTCCCACCAAGGTGACTCCACCACTCTGCCAAGAAATGAAAAATTGGTTTCCAAAGTAGAATTTTGAACCTCCAATAAGTCGTTTCACCTAGACTGAAGACAAATCACAATGGAAGCTCTAAATAGAAAACCTTGGATGGATTTCCCTTATTTTTATCTAGGGTGGATACGTCACTACTGAAACCAAACTAGAAATGGAAGGGTTTTTCCCAAAACCCCAATGAAAACACTGGCTAC
>WSFP011561645.1:0-11011 GCA_009831015.1 Picea engelmannii
AATCACTTGAGTTGGTTGTCTTCCATGTTATTGGGTATTTAGTTAGTTTCTGCTACTCGGTCTTATGTATGGGTTGAACTTGGGCAGTTTAACTTCCAGTTTAACTCAGTCTTAGTTTCTGCTACTCGGTCTTTGTCTTCCATGTTATTGGGCAAGTTTTTGCTACTAGTTCGTGTATCTTATTAGGTCTTATGTATGGATTGTTTTTTGATTGTTATTATTCTGTTTTATGTATGGGTTGGTTGTTATTATTTGGTTTTATGTATGGGTTGAACTTGGTAATTTACTATATTATATGATTTAAATTTTCATGCGTATGGGATAAAATAAAACTTGTTATTCCCCACTTTTTGGGGTGGTGTGGTTCAACAGTATTGGAGTGTTTCAAATTTTGGTTTGAACAAAGACCAACTTTCCCAACTCTACGTGTCTACATTTGCTGGTACTTATGGATAGAAAGGAACTCTACCATCTTTGATTCAGGTATTCCTTCAATTCATAAGGTGGTCTACAGATCGTTGGTTGTTATGGAAGGCAATAAGAAGCAGATTCATATTTCAGTCCCGAGAGCTCCTAAAGGATTGATTCCTGAGCAGAAAATTGTTGGATAGTTTGATGGGGCATCACAACAAAACGGTGATCATAGTGGAGTGGGCGGAGTGATAAAGATCAATGAGCATGCAACATATAAGTGGACGATAAATTGTGGATCTGGAACAAACACCAGAGTTGAACTTATGGGGTTTGGGCATTACTAACTCTGACCTCTCAGCTATCTATATCTGAGATCAATGTCCTAGGAGACTCCAAAATAGTCATAGATTGGCTAAAGGGGAAAGGTTCTCTACAGGTGGTCACCTTGGAGTGTTGGAAGGAAAGGATAACGGATCTCATCAAGCTTTTCAGGGCCATATCCTTTGGCCATGTTTACCAAGAAGATAACCAAGAGGCAGATTAGTTATCAAAGCAAGCACTCTTGAGGCATCTCGGATACATTGCATACTACCTATGTGAAGAGGGTCATGAGGGCCCTACTATGTTTATAAATTTATATTAAGTAAATATAGAAAGGGTGCCTTTGTCCATTTGTAGGAGATGTTTTTTGGTTACATGATGTTTGGGCTAAGTGATAGCCTATTAAAAAAATTGTAATATTGGGACTCTATGAGATATCTGAAGATATAGCATGTGGTCACATATCCTTTTCCAAATCAATGTTTTGAAAAGCTAAAGGCAACAATGTAATGTTTTGAATAGCTATAGGCAGCTATGGGTTCAATTATTGATGTAACAAATTGTTATGTGAACTTTTATATTTCAATATGAATATAAAGATAAATTTTCTGTGGAAAAAAAAATGATTTAAATTTTTATAGCCTTAGCAATAACAAAGTTAGATAGTATTAGTTGTATTAGAGGTAATAATGATGACTAAGTTAAGGAGTATTAATTGTATTAGAGGTTGTAGTGAGGCTTGTTACCCTTTAGTTTCACTTCAAAGTATTTCATATTTTTTGTCGTATGAGTCGATCTCGTGCATGTCTTGAGATGATGTCAAAGCAAAGGGTTTCAAGATCAGTTGTGCCATCACGATGATTTGTATTATGTATCATGATCATTGAAAAGTGTGACCATTGTATCTTATGTATTGTACTAGACCATGCATAGTGATCTATGGAAAGTGTTTTTTTCATCTAGATGGTTTCTCTAGACCCTTGTTGTTTATTATGGACGGTCTTCTTAGTCCCCATTTCAAGATAGTCTATGCCCTTATGGATAGTACTAACCATTTCATGGAGGTCATTTATGGTGTGTTTATGGTCAAGTTAGGTGTGGGGCGAGGGTGGGGTCTTGGAGTGAATCTACTGGGACACATGACTTAGGGAACCCCTAGGTTTATTCATTGTACCTTATGTAAAAGTGTTGCTAATGTATTGTAAAGGTTATCATACCTAGAAATCACACTTATTTTATGCCTAAGCATGGATCTCCCTGTGTATTTGTCACACTTTGGCCTAGGTGATCTATCTCCCTAGCACTTTGGGACTTATGGAATGTATTTAGCACTTGAGATCATGTGGAACCACACCATGAGAGGGTTCTACATATTTTTATGCGAAGAGACCTCAGAGTACTCATCTTCACAACACCCTAGGCACATCTTCACAACACCCTGGGCATTTCTTCACAACAACTTAGGCATTTGAGGGATATTCTTCCTATGCATGGACTAATCATGCCATGCCACATCACATCACATTTCATGGAGCGCTTGGCAAAATCACCATTTATGGAGGTACATGTCATCCTTTGGAGGAGTTGTCCACCTTGGAGGTTGCATCATTTGGTCGTCTGAGCATCTACTTGGCATGTGTGGACTACTTTGACCCTCCTAAGCTTGTGGGAAGAGTTTAGCACGATTTTTGGAGGAGGTTACACATTGGAGACCTCGCTTATGACTGTTGGGAGCTATTTTGGAGGAGTCGTCCCCTTTTGGAGCCTCCCACGTACCACACCTATGGACCTTTCCCCTCTCTTGCATAGTCATTGGCTCATTTTGAGGTTTGATCTCATTTGGAAGAGACTTTTGAGATGGTTACCATGCATCATGGAGGGATGTTGGCCTCCATTGACCCCACTTTGTTATTTTTGGATGGCTCATCTCCCTTTCTTGGGGGAATATTGTACATGTGGCACAACTACTATGATATTTTATATATTCTTTTACTTTGTCCTCATAGTTAGTTGGAGGACAAGTCTTTTTGAGATCTCCTAGGTTAGATCTAAGGAGAGAAAATATTATTATAATGAGAGGGTTGTTGATGCCTCCTCTATAAAAGGGGCTCCCCCTCACATTATTATTGGTTGTTGATTAGCTATTGAGAATACAACTTATTGAATATCTTCCTATTGAGGCAATTTGGTGTTAATTCAAACTCTTCTCCCTTGGTTACTATTTGGTGCTTCAAGATTGAATATGGATTTTTAAGTCTTCTACAAAGCTAGCAAATCGATCCATTTGAAGGGTAAATTCTACCACTTGGAAGGAAAATGTTGTAAGGTAACTCCACCCCTATCTTGCTTTGTTAGTTTGCTAAGTGTTTATTAATTCCTTACTTTGTCTATCCTCTAAGAAAACTAGCAAGGGTATTGATTTCAATTACTAAGCTATAGTTGGCATTGTTAGTGAAGGTGGTCCTTCTAGGACCCCTTCTTTGTAGGGATCTGGTCTTCATTTTCATCTAGATTAGATAGAAGACTATTTAGGCATTGGCCCTAGTCTCCTCATCGTAATAAATAAAGAAAATAAGCCATTTAGAAGAAGTGTTTCTTCTTGACCCAATAAGCCCTTTTTGGATAAAGCCCTTGTCTTCTCTCATCCACCTCCAAAATTATAAAAACCCCAAAAAAATTTTGTTTATCTAGAAATTAAAGGATAATGTTGAAATATCTCTAGTTAGATTTCTCTCTAGTCTAGTATTTAATTTTACTGGCGTGATCTTAAATTGATTATCTTAGAACCCTAATTGTTAAATCAGCCCTAGATTTGTTTATTTCAAGTTTATCTCTCATTTTTGGGTTGTTCATAGTGTTGACGTAAATTTGGAATTTACATAAAGGGACACATAAAAAACAAATTTACATTAGATTTGAGTCTTTTTTATTTGCCTGAGTGGGCCTAATGGTTAAGAACATGTGTTTCCTCTTAAGAGGTCACAAGTTCAAATCCAGAGGGGGGTAGGGTATGTATACCTCTGTAGACTTTACCAGTCAAATCGTTGGGCAGGGGGGGTCTCTTGTCCCACAAACAAGGGGGTCTCATACACCAATTTGGTGTGGCTTAGCCGTGACCTTAAAAATAGATTATTATTATTATTATCTTAAATAGACTTGGTATAAATTTAGAAGCTAGAAAGGGTTTCTCAAAGTTTATTTCTAATTTCTAGTGGTGAATCTTCCTTAAGTTGATTTTACTTACATATATTTTACTTCCAAGCACATTTGGTAAATTCAAGTTAATCCAAAGAAACTCTTGCAAACCCTAAATTGAATTTACCTCTTGATTCAAGTTCTTTCTATTTCACATTGATTAATTTGTTGTAGACTTGTTTCAAGCAATATTGGGATGTTATTACATTGAGTATCTTAAAACCTTAATCAATAACCTAAAACATCTTGCTTTAAAGTGCTTATACATCTTTCTTGGGTTGATCTCTCTCTAATCACAAATCTAGAATTCACATAATTGAATACATAAAAATAATTTGGTGAATTGGACAAGCCAAGTGGTATCTTGGACTTGTCAAAACTTAAGCACAAATTGGATTGCTCTTAACATCACAATATCTAAGTTCAATTTGTGTTATAAGATCACATTCCTTGTGATTACATTTAGCTTGAAGTTGTTTCCATTGCAAGTTGCATTCACTAAGTTGTCGTTAGTATACTTCTTCAAAGTTTATCTTTAACTTGGGATGGTAATCAACTTATTGAAAATATGAAATCTCTATTGCATATATAATAAATCATACTTGAGATATAATCCACATGTTTATAATTCATCTAAAGCATCTAAGTGGATTGTGGTGATTTATGATTGTTCTCTTAAATATCTATGTTGAAGCATTAGGTCACTAAGTTGGTGGATCCTTTATATTGCATATATTTGTCTTTTATGGGATTCACTTGTTCTATTTGTTGAAGTGAATCTTGGAATTTAATAGTTTATTAATAATTAAGATTTATGTAGGCTCTCCTTGTCATCAATCGTATATCAAAGGGATACCTCCCTTGGCCTCTTAAGAGTTGACCCAAAAAGTGAAGGGGAAGTTGTGTTGATGTGACAGTGAAACAACTCCCATCCATTACCATGAGGTGGCATTTGTGGATTGGATTTTTCCACTTAGATGTCAGTTTAGGTGGTAACATTTTGGCATCATTGCTAGGGATGAAATCCATCGCCCATATTTTTGTGGGGCATTCTTCTTGTATGTTTATTTTGATGAGTATGTCTTAAATTCTACTTTAAATATCTCATATGGTGACTCCACCTCGAGAAAATCTAAATAAGAAATGCACTACAAGGATAAATCCTCAAGGTTTAATTTATCTTGTGCCTAAACCTGAAAAAGTATATAGGCAAAGAGTAAATAGGCTTAAAGCTAGAGAAACCAATAACAATCTAGGACTTGAATCTTTGAAAGATATAAGGAATTTATTTGTTGATAATTCAAGTTCTCTTAATTCTCAAAGTAAAATGGTTACCTCGTGATTAACAAATTGTTGTAAGTATTTTAATTTCATTAATAGTGCTGGTCAACTCCATGAGTTACCTAAGTCATTGGAAAAATTGTCTTTGTTCCATGGAGATAATGCTATTGGTGCATGTAACCATTGGCATGTTTTCATGGATTCTATTAGAAGTGTTGAAACTAAGCATATTGTTCTCTTGTTTAAACATTTTACTTTATCTTTAAAGAAATATGCAAGAAAAGGGTTCATTGGATTGCCTGATAATAGTATCAATTGTCTTGATGGTTGTAGAGACACCTTCGTTTCTAGATGGTTAGAAAGAAGAGATAGTAGGTTTATTTTAAATGCATTAACTAATATGAAGAGGAATGAAAATGAAGCAATTGATTAATTCAATCTAAGATTAGATAAAATAATTCAGGATATTCCTCATGATCATCTACCTACCCTAGCCACCATGTTGGTGTACTATTTGAATGATTTCCAAGGTCAATTTAGTTTCTTTCTAAATCAAGCTAAGCTAATAGATCTAATGGACGTTAAAACCAAATCTAAGAGCATAGAAGACAACTTGGTGTTATCGGGAAATCTCGACATCCTAGCCCCACCTAGAACTCGGGTGGAGCCTAAGCTTAGAGCCATGCACACCATCGATCATGTCCTTGATCCATTAGTTTCCATAATGGAATCAATGCAAAAAATGGAAGAAAAATTCAACCAACAAACTAATGCATTGCAAAATAGGGTTGCGAAAATGGAAAGAAATCAACAACAAAATGGTTTCCTACTAGGAATAAGAGGTATCCTGGCCCTCCCTAAAATCAAAGATTTCCTGCCACATTTGAACCAACTAATGTAGTCAATTATGAGCCTATCCCACATTGTCAAGCTTGTGAAAATTTTCATGAGGAAAAGAGTTGTGAAAGATATTTAAACATGGTCAATGATGAAGATAACAAGAAAGATGGTAACAACTACATGGATTCTTGCAATAAGTTATTTGATGGGAGGAAATCTCATCCTTTGTCCCAAGAAAACATGAAACAAGTTAGGGATAAAGGCATAGATGCCAAAAGATCCATTAGAATATTTGGTGAGAGGTTATCTCAAGAAGAAATTCAAATAATGTGGGACAATGAACATAATGGAGTTTATTATCAAGGAAGAAAAGGCAATCTACCTCAAGTGGATAGACCAAACCTAGTAGGGTTCCCATAGAGAAGCAATCAACCAATTGAGTCAAGTACTAAGGTGCATCAAATGGAACTTTCAACAAGTGCCCCCCTTGATATGCAATTCGTTGTAACCAACCGGGTTATCAATGTTAATGTTCTTGTTCCTTTGATTGAGTTGGCTAAGTTTCCCTTGATAAACACAAAGCTAAAAGAATTGCTTAGCATTGAAAAGAATGACACCAACGAAGATTTCCCAGTAATCTTACAAGCCATGATCCAAGAAGGTAAGAGAAATGGTAGCCATCACCCTTTCTTTATCACATTAATGGTAAATGACTTGCTCCTCCACAACTATATGTTAGATTCAATAACATCCACTAATGTCATGCCTCTCAAAGTAATGAACCAAGTAGGTTTAAAGACAACTAGGCCATATAGAAATGTGTGTGCTATGGATTCAATATAAATCAAAGTGTGTGGTCTGATCAAGAACCTTCAAGTTAAGCTAGCAACCTACCTAGACATCTCTTTATTAATGGATGTAGTTTTCATATATGTTCTAGATGCATGGGGAATGCTTCTATATTGTAAGTGGGTTTCCAATCTAGGAGGTAGCATCCAAATGGATTTATTATGCTACCATCCCTACATGTGAAAATACTTATGTGACCCTACACTATGAACAAATGAAGAAGTACCATGTAGAGGACCCCCAGGATCCTATGAATGAATTAGTATGTTACGAAGAGGATCTAGAAACCTACAGTGTGCTAACAAATTATTTAGCTTCTTTGGAAATATAATTGAAAACCATTAATGAGCAATCCCATGCCATGGAAGTTGTTGTGTCAACCCTCCAACCTTGTGAAGAGTTATTAGAGGAAGTTAGAATGAAGGACATCATTATGCCTTCGATTCCTGATGATTTTGAGCATTGGTGGGATTTAGAAAATGATTTTGTGAATCATGAAGTGTATAAACAACCTAGAGGAATTCATGATATATGATATAAATTGGAGGGAAGAATAAAAATATTTCCTAGAGAAATCTAAGATAAAATCTCACCAACACCCTTCTAGACTTGCCCCATTAAAGAAAATCTTTGAGAAGTCCAATCAACCTTTCGTGGATATGCAAAAATTTGCAGCCTCGCCTTTGCAAGATGTCATAGTGAAAATGCCCTTCCAACAATGGGGACTTAATTCCATAATAAAATTTGAGTTTAACTTTAGCAACGGCCATTAGTGCACTATCATGCCCATCAATTACTTGACTATATGTGTTAATGTTAGGCCAACTAAGAGGGAAAATGATATGGTAGTGATTGAATGCATTAAAATGAAACCATCAGTAGATTTGAGTTTCTAACAAAGATTACTAAGAAAGAACCCACCAGTAAAAGCCCATATAAAACCAAGATGCATTTCAAAATAGAATCAACCAACTTACCAAACTTGATCAAAGAAGAAAGAAAAAATTTGACCACTTTGCAAGAAATCAAGAAAGAAGACAAATTCAATAAAAAGGCTCAGCGTAGGAATTTCCAAAGGAACAATCTTGTTCTCATACATAATGAAAAAATCAAAAGGTCAATAAAATATAGCAAGTTTGAAACTCTGTGATTGGGACCTTATAGAACCAAGGGTACGTCAAGTGATTATTCTTTATATCTTAATCATCTGGATGGTGAGAAGTTGTCTTTACTTGTAAATGGGAAATTTTGAAATTATTCTATGAAGATAATATCAGATGTCATTGGACATCCTTGTAAATTATATTAAAATGAATAAGCTCTTTAGGATGAGCATTAGGTTTTCTTTGTGTGACTCTACTCTATTTATTTCCACATTTTAAATTTAAGTTTTGGAATAAAGTAATTTGATGTTTGTATGTTGTATGTTCTCCTTATCATATATGATGCAACTAATTGGTATCCATGTTCCTTTCATGCATTGATTTATTATTATCTTGGGAAGGGACAAGACACTTGTGTCTTCATCTCTTTCCATGTATCTGGTGCCTATTTCATTAGAATGTTTCAAGCTAATAGGTTTTTGCAGATTCCAAATTTCTCATGCACTGTTACACAAAGCACATGTCCCCAAGTTGGCACCAGTTGTTACCCATCAATTTCACTTCAAAGTACCTCATATTTTTCACCATATATGTTCTAACATAAGAGCCAATCTCATGCATGTATTGAAATGATGTCAGAGCCCAAGATTCCATGATCACTTGTGTCATCATGATGATTTGTATTATGTATCATGGTCAACCAAAAGTGTAACCATTGTATTTTATGTATTGTACTAGACTATGCTTAGTGATCTATGTAAAGTGTTTTTTTCATCTAACTAGTTTATTTAGACCCTCGTGGTTTGTCATGGTCCATCCTCTTATTCCCCCTTTCAAGATAATGCCTAACCTTATGGTTGGTACTAACCATCTCATGGAGGTCATTTATGGCCAAGGTGGGTGTACGAGGATCTTGGACTAGATCTATTAGGACACATGACTTAGGAAACCCCTAGGTTTTTTCACTTTACGCTTATGTAAAAGTGTTTCTCATGTATTGTAAAGGTTACCATACCTAGAAAACACACTTATTTTATGCCTAAGCATGGATCTCCCTATGTATTTTTCACACTTTGGCCTAGGTGATTTATCTCCCTAGCACTTTGGGAATTATGACATGTATTTACCACTTGAGATCATGTAGAACCACATCATGTGAGGGTCCTACATATTTTTATGCGAAGAGACCTTATAGCACCCATCTTCATAATTCCCTAGGCACATCTACATCTTCACAATGCTATTAGCATTTCTTCATAGTGCCCTAGGCATTTGGGGGAACTTCTTCCTATACATGGACTAGTTATGCCATGTCATGTCACATTTCATGGACTACTCAGCCACATCACCATTTATGGAGGCACATGTCACCCTTTGGAGGAGGATTCCTTGGACTAGTTATGCCATGTCATGTCACATTTCATTGACTACTCAGCCACATCACCATTTATGGAGGCACATATCACCCTTTGGAGGAGGAGTCCACCTTGGAGGTTGCATCATTTGGTTATTTGAGCATCTACTTGGCACATGTGGATTACTTTGACCCTCCCATGATTGTAGTAGGAGGTTAGCACGATTTTGTGAGGAGGTTACACATTGGAGACCTCACTTGAGCCTCCCACATACCACATGCATGGACCTTTCCCCTCTCTTACATAGTTGTTGTCTCATTTTGAGGTTTGATCTCCTTTAGATGAGACTTTTGAGGTGGTTAACATGCATCATGGAGGGACATTGGAATCCCTTGACCCTACTTCGCTATTTTTGGATGGGGTCATCTCCCTCTCTTGGGGGGATATTGTACATGTGGCATAACTATGATATTTTATGTATTTTATTATTGTGTCATCATAGTTAGTTGGAGGACATGTCTTTTTGAGATCTCCTAGGATAGATATAAGGAGAGAAAAATATTATTGTAACAAGAGGGTTGTTGAAGCCTCCTCTATAAAATAGGCTCCCCTTCACATTATTATTGGTTGTTGATTAGCTATTGAGAATACAACTTGTTGAATACCTTCCTATTGAGGTGATTCGGTGTTAATTCAATCTCTTCTTCCTTGGTTATTATTTGGTGCTTCAATATTGAGTGTGGATTTTCAAGTCTTCTAAAAAGCTAGCAAATCGATCCATTTGAAGGGTAAACTCTACCACTGAAGGAAATTGTTGTGAGGTAACTCCTCCTGTATCTTCCTTTGTTAGTTCAATAAGTGCTTATTAATTCATTTCTTTGTCTATCCTCCAGGAACCCTATCAATAGTATTGATTTCAATTACTAATCTATAATTGATATTGCTAGTGAAAGTGCTCCTTCTAGGACCCCTTTTTTGTAGGGTCTTGGTCTTCTTTTTCATCTAGATTAGATAGGAGATTATTGAGTCATTGGCCCTAGTCTCATCATCCTAATCCATAAAGAAAATAGGTCATTTATAAGAAGTGTTTCTTCTTGATCCCATAAGCCTTTTTTGGATAAGGCACTTGTCTTCTCCCATCAACCTCCAAAATTATAAAAAACCCCAAATCTTTTATATTTTTTTGTTTATCAAGAAATCTAAATGAAAATATTGGAATATCTCTAGTTAGATTTCTTTAAAGTCTAGTGTTTAATTTTACTTCATATTTATTTTCGAGACTAATCTAAAATAGGATTTAATCTTAAATTGATTATCTTAAAAATTATTTCATTCATATAATATATTAATAGACTTGATATAAATTCAAAAGCTAAAAAGGGTTTCTCAAGGTTTATTTCTAATTTCTAGTGGTGAATCTTTCTTAAGTTCTATATATATATATATATATAATCAACTTAGAAGCACATTTGGTAAATTCAAGTTAATCCAAAGTAACTCTTGCAAACCCTAAATTGTTACCTCTTGATTCAAGTTCTCTCTATTTCAAATTGTTTAATTTGTTGTAGACTTGTTTCAAGCAATATTAGGATGTCACTACATTGAATATCTTAAATCCCTAATCGATAACCTAAGACGTCTTGCTCTAAATTT
>WSFP011561648.1:0-11011 GCA_009831015.1 Picea engelmannii
TTTTATTATTCCTTGATTAAATCACTTAATTAATTAATTAATTAACCATTTTGCCTCTAAAAAGTGATTTATCCATCCTGATGGCTTCTTCGGCCACTAAAAGTCACGTCTCATCATCTTATCCTGTAATGCTCTTCCTCCCGGTTCCGATGAGCTATTACACTAAGAGGTTTCACCAAGTAATATGCCCATTATGACCTTCTTAGTGAATTTAATTAAGATATGACCCATAATAACTCAAAATTACGGAAATCGTCGGAATGCAACGGAACCAAAGCCCAGTTGTGCGGAATGGATCCTGATGATGAACGATACAAGTCAGGCCCAAGTAAACTACTTCTGGCTACTCGGGTAGGCATAACACACTGAAATGTTGTAATGTTATAATGTCCCAAAATGGGGACATTACAACAAGCGTGAATGAATTTTTCTATGTGTTTGGCCAGCGCATACCAATAGAAGTGGCGTTGGAGATTGAGGATGGTCTTGGTTGTGCCAAAATGCCCCCCGCACGCAGAGATGTGTGCTTCTCAAATGAGAATAAGACGATCTTCGAACTGTGGCACACACAATTGGTTGAGTTGTAAAGCCAACCATCACGTATAGTATAATCCAGAAAGGGAGTTTGATTGATTATTGTAGGTTGCTACAATGCTCCCCAAATTTCACCAAAACACGGATATGTTGCATACATGTCTTTCCAAGCATCATATGCTACACAACGCACCACTAAAATGTATAGGACCTGAGTAGTTGGCCGACTTAACAAGTCATCCATCTTGTTAGCGATACCCTTCTTGTATTTGATTATGAGATGGAATTGTTGAAGATAGGTTGCCCACTTGAGATAGCGTTGCTCTTGAATCTTGCACTGCGAATTGATGAAGATCAAGGGGTGATGATTGGTGTGAAGAATTGTTTCTTTGTCGAGAATACAATGGCGCCACTGCTTCAAGGCATGTACCAAACTGTAGAACTTCTTCTCATAGGTGTTGTAATTAACTTTGTCCTCTGCAAGAATTTCGGAATGGTAGGCCACTGGGTGACCTCCCTATTTAAGAACAGCCCCAATGGTGAACTGAGATGCATCTATCTCAATCTCAAAAGGCTAAGTCATATCTGAAAAACGGAGAATAGGGGAAGAACATAATGTTGTCTTGAGCTTGGCAAAGTGGCGTGTAGCCTCTGCATTCCAAACAAATTTAGCATGATTGGAGAGCTGGTATAGAGGACGGGCCAGCTGACAAAATGGGCAACAAATTTCCTATAGAAATCAATCCTGCCCATGAAACTCTTGAGGTCATGAGCATTAGAGGTTGGTGGCCATTGTGCCAAAACCTATACGAGAGATGGATCTAGGAAAACCCCTGTGGTGTTTAAAACGAAACCCAAATACTGAATTGATGTATGTCCAAAATATGATTTATTTTCTTTTACCCAAGCTTATGTGCCCGCAGTCGCTGAAGTACGTTGCGAACATGCTAAAGATGTTCTACCCAAGACTTATTGAATACCAATATATCATCAAGATAAAAAACCACAAACTTATCCAAGCGTGACCAGAAGATATCATTAATTAACCTCATAAAGGTGGTCAGCACATTTGTCATCCCAAATGGCATTACCAGCCACTCGAAAAGCCCAAACTTGGGATTGAAAGCAGTTTTCCATGTGCCTGTTGCATGCATGCGAACTTGATGGTATCCAGTGGTCAAATCCATCTTTGCGAGGAAACAATCCCCTTACAAGTGGTCCAGCAAATCCTCAATCTGGGGTAAGGAGTAGCGATTTTTAACGATAGCTTTGTTAAGGGTGATGTATGTCCAAAATATGATTCATTTTCTTTTACCCAAGCTTATGTGCCCGCAGCCGCTGAAGTACGTTGCAGACATGCTAAAGATGTTCTACCCAAGACTTATTGAAGACCAATATATCATCAAGATAAATAACCACAAACTTACCCAAGTGTGGCCAAAAGATATCATTAATTAACCTCATAAAGGTGGTCGGCGCATTTGTCATCCCAAATGGCATTACCAACCACTCGATAATCCCAAACTTGGGCTTGAAAGCGGTTTTCCATGTGTCTGTTGCATGCATGCGAACTTGATGGTATCCAGTGGTCAAATCCATCTTTGCGAGGAAACAATCCCCTTGCAAGTGGTCCAGCAAATCCTCAATCTGGGGTAAGGAGTAGCGATTTTTAACGGTAGCTTTGTTAAGGGCACAGTAGTCAGTCACAAGGCACCATTCAGATGCATCATTTTTGGGAATAATAAAGGCCAGTGATGCACAAGGTGACGAGGAAGCTTGAATATGGTCGGAGTTCACAAGTTGGCCAAGTTGTCGTTCTATCTCATCAGCCTCTTGGGGAGTGAGGCGATAGGTTGGGGCACTGGGAAAAGAAGTGCCAAGAATGAGAGCAATCGTGTGTTCAATAGATCGAGACGGTGGCAGGCCCGTGGGTTGAGTGAATACATCTGCAAATTCTTGTAGCACGGGAGCCATGTCCGAAGGGACAAGGTTGGTCAGGTTATCTAGTTTAATGGGGCACACTAAGCACTGAGAGATGTCTTTGTTCATGCTAACTTGCTTAACGGTTGCATGTCCAGTAGTAGGTTGGTTGGATTTAAGAGCCGAGGACATAAGCACGTAGGTACACCCCTCCTGTTCTAGGTGGTATTGATGGGTTTTAGCATGGTACACAAGGTGTCGAGCCTATTGGTAGGGAAGGACAAGTAACAAATCGGCACAATCTAAGGGGGATACATCGCACACCACAGTATCTCGAAAAGGGCCAATAGCAAAGGTCACCGCACAACACTAGGAGACAATAAAACGAGGGCCTCCCTTTTGTACCTAGTCGAGTTGATATGGAGTCGGGTGTGGAGTGGTGTGTAATTGAAGGCGATGTACCAAATCCTGGGAATGAGGTTCATTTGGTTGTCGTTGTCCAGGATTAGAGTAGCCAGCTCATGCTTAATCTGACAATTATGTGTAAACAAGGGGACATTAGAGGTGTTGGGTTCATTAGCGGTCATCAGGATCAGAGAGGGGTCAGCTTCGGTAGGATTGTCGAGAGAGATGACTTCGGGATGGTGAGAGAAATCTGACTGAGCAACCTCTGCAAATAAAGCCTTGTTGGTGCGAAGATTTTTAACTGCCCGACAGTCGGCAGATGCATGCAAGTTGGTCTTGTGAAAGGTACACCAAGGTGCATTTCTGGGTGTGGAAGGGGAAGTAGGGTAAAGAGGAGAGTGAGAAGGACCAGCAATAGAAGGATCAGATCGGGTTGGAGGAGAGCGGATTTGAGGATCCACTTTACGCTCCACAGCCAAGGCTTGGAGAAAGGCTTTGTCCAAGGAAGGGCTCTCAAACAAATCAACTTCACGATGGAAAATCATTAATAGACCAGAATTAAATTTGACAATTAGTACCTATTCTGGGTCGGAAATGTGTAGTTGGATGAGCAATTTGCAGAAGACATTGATGTAACTCTGTACAGACTGATTGGAGAGTTGGCGGAGCTACAACCATTTAGCGAGAAGGTTCTGACGATATCCTGGGGGACAAAAGTGCTCTTGTAAGGCCTGACAAAAGTCTTCCCAAGAAGTGAGGCAAGCAGGTGTGGTAGATGCGGACTCATCTAGCTCATTGACAAACAAAGTATTCTCAAGGTGAGTATCCCACCAAGCTTGTATCATGCCCTCCAACTGTAGGCTAGAGCTCTGAAGCTTCATGTCCTCGTCCATCTCGGGACAGGTCTTAAAATAGGTGGAGAGGTTGCGGATCCAAGAATCAGCAATCTCTCCATTCATTTGGCCCGAAAATTTGGGCAAGTGAAAACTCATATTAAGTTACATGGGTGTGGGAGCTCGCCGTTGCTGCAGACGAAGTAATTCATGAAGAGCAAGAGCTAGATCCTGAATGGGTGCAGACACAGCGGATGCAGAGTCCTCTGTGGATGGTTCTTTACGAGGCGGCATGGTTCACTCAAGAGAGACGCCGCCAATAGGCTATGCGCACTGCAAGAGGGGGCACTGGAAAACCCTGAGAAGGGCGCACTGAGACCCGGTGAAGAGGGTGCACTGAGAAACCCTGAGAAGGGCCTGTAGAGAAACGATGAGGGCATACAGAAACCCTGTGACAAGTGTTTGCAATCTAATTAACACGAACACAGAAAAAAAAAAATTGAACTGGTGGATGGCATCTTGTCTAATTCTTGGCGTCGCGCAGAAGCTTGATGAGATCCAAGCTCTGATACCAATTGATTTGCATTCAGATCTGAAAAACACACAACAAGAACACAATGCGCAGAATAGAGAAAAATAGAGAATACACAAAGAATGAGAAATAAAAGATTAGAGCAGAAAATAACCATCCTCCCATTGAGTGAGAGAGGGGCGCCTTTTATAAGCATGACAATTTTTTCCTCATTATTAGTTGCTTACAATAGAAGTTGTTGATGTTAACAAAATGACTACAATAGAAACAACTGACATTAATTATGGAACACCCCCTCATCATGTAATATCCCTTGCTAATGGTGGTATGAATTACTACTTGCTGCTGTCCAGTTTTAATGGTTTTCTTGGTTGAGGAATTTCGTCAAACACTTGACACACCATATATAATCACCCTTATAACTGCTGTTATGTTTGATACCTGGCTGCTGATGGGTTTAATACTAATTTGGGTCATGTATTTTGTGAAATAGTTTGCTGTCCACCTATATCCACTGTAGAAACCACCCCCTAATGACTGATGTAGCTTATTTCTTTTATGGGACTTTTGTCATACACTATGAAGACATACTCCCAACCTCCATGTAACACTTCTGTTTGCTGATATTTTGTTTATGGGTTTATTGTTTGGTTTACTTATGAAGCTTTCATGGATGAATGATGTTTACATGCCACCAATAAACTTCATATTCAAACTATTTATTACAGCAAAGTTTACAAGAACAGCAAAGATAAATTCAACACAAATATATGGAATGAAACTGACTGCTCATTTATTAATGGATTCTGGGCTGATACAAACCAGCAAATAACTCACAGGTTGGTCTTCTCATTACGACAACCACCAGAGAGATAGTTCCTGACCTCTTTTATTGAGTATACAGAGCTGGCTGTAAATACACCAAGATTACAGCAGAAGAATAATTGAAATACAGGCCTGTAGGTGATTGTATGCAGCAGTGAAGTCTCCAGTTCGATAGCATCCACACTAACTCTGTTTCTGCTGTAACTAAGCTTCCTTATGAAGGAGAAATAGACCCCTTTAATACAGCAACCACAATCTGATCCAAGGAAACGTTCCCAGCTCTCACAATGTGTCCACCACACACAGAATCGACCCTTCTGTTGAAGAAACTCATCCTCCACAGTATGAACTCAGTTCTCAAGAGAAAACACAGCCTAGCACTTGAGAAAACTCGCCTCAGCTGCAATGTACAGACCCCCACAACACTGCATTCGTTTCCTCTGCCCAAATAATCGATTCAGCTCCTATAGTGCGCCTCCACAAACAGATTTGCCTCCTTTTCTAAAAGAAATGCAACTCCCCTTTACAAAACTTGACCCCTCAAGGAGAATGGTGCCTTTACTCATACAAAAATTGACCATACAAAGAGAAACTCGCCCAGCAGTCACGGAATGCGCCCAGAATAATGAGATTCAACCCCCACGAGGATTTCTCAACCTTCTTCAAGCAAGTCACCCTCTATAAACCACAAACTCAGCCACTTCCTCTGAAAATGCAGTCACCCATGAAGAAAACTCAGCTACTGAATGTAAATCTGCTAACAATGAAGCACGATGAAGAAATCAGAGTGATCTCTTCCCACAAAATGACTAGCTAGAGTGTATCGTTGCAACACTGAAACCAATCCTAGGGTTTGTCACCAAAACCCTCAAAACCCCAAGCTCTAAGAGCTCTCCAAACCAAGAGGCCGAATACAAAATAATCAATCAACATAATGAGAGAATAGAGGCCCCTATCTCTCCTTTATACCCGACTGTTCACCTTTTCTCTCCAAGTGACTTTTTATTTATTTTATTATTCTTGATTAAATCACTTAATTAATTAATTAACCATTTTAACACTAAAAAGTGATTTATCCATCCTTGTGGCTTCTCTAGCCACTGAAAGTCACTTCTCATCATCTTATCCTATAGTGCTCTTCCTCCCGATTCCGATGAGCTATTACAATAAGAGGTTTCTCCAAGTAATATGCCCATTATGACCTTCTTAGTGAATTTAATTAAAATATGACCCATAATAACTCAAAATTACGGAAATTGACAGAATGCAACGGAACCAAAGCCAAGTTATGTGGAATGGATCCTGATGATGAAATATGATGAATGATCCAAGTCGGACCCAATAAAACCCCTGAATATCTCCCGAACTCGTTGTCACCCCTATCTGGCTACTATGTTAGGCATAACACTCTGTAATGTAATAATGTCCCAAAATGGGGACATTACACATCATGAATGGTCAAGGAAGTGGTGCGCACTTCCTGGTGGCCCCAGCAAGGCACAGAAAGTGTGAGGGACCCCATGAAACACTCCTTTAAAATACTCTAGGCACAAAACCAATGTCCCCTCAAATAAAATCTCTCCCCCTTTTTAAAGTTTATAAGGTTAGGAAAAGCTAAGTTATGTGCTTCCCTCAAACTTTAATACCCACCTTTTTAAAAGTTACCAATACACATATATGATTTAATACCCACCTTTTCAAAAGCTACTACTTACACATATATGATGGCCCCTCTTCAAAATCATAAAACATATAATAAGCGCCCTTTTCAAAATACTTTGGTAAGCTTTAAAAAGCATATGTCAAAATCTTAATTAAAACGGGCTTACCACATATACCATGCACTATTCTCACACGACAATGTCCTTCACACAATCACAACAGCTTTCACAAAATCCAAATCGTCCCCGAGTTCAACACCTCTTCTCCTCATGAGATGGCTCTTCTTCACCGGCTCCTTATCAACCCACAGCAATGGTTGGGCAAATCCTAAGTGCCTTTTGGAGGCTCCAATGAGCTCTCACGGACTTGCGACTCCCTTCACAGAGAATCTTCACTTTTTTACTGTGACGGACAGGGGACTTCCCACACAATGCTACCACCTCCATCAGCTCTAAGAGCCCTTAACTTTCTACAGCACTCTGCCTCTATTTCATTGTTAACATCAAACTTTTCATCATAACTATGAATTTATTGTGTCGGTATTAGACTCTTCAATCTTGATAAAGAGAACAACCTCCTTAAATATAGCAACGTTGCACTTACAAAGTGTCCAAAGGTATTTTGTCAGAAAGATGGTGAATAAAATCAGCATCTAGATACTTTCACCCTAGTTAGGCTTTACAAGCTAAAAGCTTACGAAAACAAACATATTAAAATGATAATTACAAGTTAAAGGATTACGAAGTTACAAGTTGACAACCTTTGCCAAAACAATCATTTTGTATAGAGAATCGCCTCTGCGCAATTTTGCTATGCAAGTTGCAAAATTGCAAGACAAATTACTTACATTATGGAAAAATTGCAAGATAAAATTCTTCCTTAGCTTTATCATAGATAATATAAATATTTATTTCTTAAGCCAAATAGTAAAAATACTGAAGAACTTTTCGTTTAGTGTGGCATCATTTTATGTCTATTAAAATTCTGTTGGGAATGTAATGTTCAATGAACATATTCTTCTTAATAACCCAAAAATTTCTTAACGAATTCTACCCATGAAAAAATATGATAGTATCAAGACCTTTTACACCACATTTGAACTAACTAAAGTACATAGAAGTATATTGATGAGAAATATATGATCATTATTTAAATCCTATCACACTCTATTATTTAGTTTGTCCACTGACTTCTATCAAATCAAGAATCTCGAGCATGCAATCATAGTTTACATACCAAAGCCCATAACCGGAAATACCTCCAGATAAGCAGGAACTTAAGCCACATAAAGTTCAACACCTGCCTCCATGACAACAATAAGCTAATCAGTGATAAATTTATAATCTTAGAGGTCATCAACCATAAAATAATTCAGTTCATATGAAGTATGAAATGAGGAAGTTATGCCAAAGAACTGTATCTGAACAATACAAATAACAAAATTCCATCTCCTATTGCCTATACACTTTCCTCTCACCTGGTCACTCTT
This sequence comes from Picea engelmannii, assembly GCA_009831015.1. Taxonomy (NCBI): domain Eukaryota; kingdom Viridiplantae; phylum Streptophyta; class Pinopsida; order Pinales; family Pinaceae; genus Picea; species Picea engelmannii. The sequence continues at coordinate 8,201 of WSFP011561648.1, forward strand.
AGTGCACAATTCCCATAACTGTAGAGTCCACAGGAGATAAGCAAAAAATTAAAAGCTCTAAAACAAACAAATTTATGTTTCACTCATGGGATCCTTTCTTTCCATTCTTGTCAGTTCGGACTGTATACCTTGGTGCTAATAAGGGGTGCAAGTAAGATATGAAAGGCAGGCTGCTTAACTTGGCGCAAATAAGGTGTGCAAGATATGAAGGACTCAGCCAATTTGTAGATGCTCAAGGCCTTTGTCTGTATAAGGAAAAAGATGACATTGAGGGTGAAGGAAATGTTGCCAAAGATTATATATGGAGCAAAAAAGAAAATCTTCCAGGGATAAGGGCACTGTGAAAGAATGCCCAAAAACAGCACTCCAAGATACGGTGAAAAGAAGCTTGAAGATGCAAGATAACCAACAGCTTCCACAGGAGTGCTCAGAGGACTTAACTATAACAAGACTGCCAAAAGGGAGAAATTGTAAAAGTAAGATTAGTAGAACTCTTACAATCTGAATCAATGAAAGAGGAACATAAGATGCATTGTAGAACCATAGCTACCCAGGAATGTTTTCTTTTTTCTTTGACTAAAAAGACGTTGGACCAAGTACGGGTCAAATAAATTAACAGATTAGACCAAAAACTATAAAAATAAATCAAGATAAATGTATTTTAATATATATTTAAAAAAAAAACAATTATCGCATTACAATACTAATTTTAAGAAAACAATTATTGCATGACAATTATGAGATAAATTCACATATGCATACCTAGAACTTAAGAACCCACAATATGGTTGCCTCGTGCTAAATTTTCTCTGGAATTGAGGATGGAGTGGTTTAGAAGAGAGATGGTGTAGTCTGATTTTGTCAAAATGAATTCAATGCAGTAGGATATGTTTGTGTTAGAAGTACGAGAGTTGTTTTTGAGTGAAGAGATGCTAAATAGCCCAAATGATCAAAAAAGGTTATGAGCTTGATTGATTAGAACTGAAAATTTTGCAATTAAGATGGATAGTGTGCATTAATTAAGAGATAGAACATGTGAAAATTATGGGGAAAACAGTTGCTTCCTGTTGAGATTTGGGTACCTTGGAAAGTGGTCCCCTTGTGTTTGTGAGTCTCTAAACACAAAGGGGGAGACTATTACCCTTAATACTTTACTTTATGTTCTAATTTCACGTTGACTTAGGAAATTTAAGTCAAAAGTGAAATATGTCACTTAAGTCATAAAGTGACATTTAATTCACTTTGTGGGTGAATTAAAGGACATGAGGCAAACTAAGGAAACTTAAAAAAGCGGGTTTTCTAACTGATATTTTTGGGATTAAATCTCACCCATTGATTAGACCTGGCTAGATTGAATCTAGGCCATTGGTCTTTTAGGTTTGGCCAAGGAGAGGCTAAAGGAGGGAAAAGGGTAAGAAGGAGGCTCATTGTTCACTTGCTCACTTGAGAGATTTAGGTGAGTAGAAGGAAATGAAGGGAAAGAGAGAGTGAGGATTTGGAGGCTCTTGGGCACATTCTTGAGGAGAGGAAGGGCGCACAAGGGTGAAGGCCTGGCTTCTTGAGCTTGGAGGGCGCAAGCTTGCATGAGAGAGTGCATCCATGGAGAAGGATGCATTTGCTTGAGCTTAGGCGCATTCTAGGTGGGGGGGCGCTCACATATGGCAGAGAGCGCATTCTAGGAAGAGGGCGCACTTGCTTGAGGAGGTTGCAAGGCTTGGAGAAGGCCGCACTACATAGAGGAAGGGTTTGTGTGAGAGGGGCACACCCAAGGCAAAGGGACGGTTGTGTTGGAGCTTGGACAAGAGGAAGTCGCACCTAAGAGAGGGGGCGCACATGTCCAAGATCTTCACCAAACATCACAAAGTTTCTTCAAGGGGGGTGCATCTACAAGTGGGCAAAGGCAAAGGAAAAGCAAAAGGGAAAGAGACTAAAGGCTTAGTTGTTAGCTTTTTAGCTCGGGAGGTACTCCGCATGTTTTGTCTTGTATGCGGATGTTACCTTATGTTGACACTAATAGGCACTTAACTTTGTAATGGGTTTTTATAAAGTTGTAAAGTGGTTCTTTTATTAAAGTGACTTTTTAATAAAGTGTACCTTCTAATTTTAAAGTGACTTTATTTCATAAAGTGCACATATGTAATAAAGTGAAATGTACTTTAATATTTTAAGTGATTCATTTTGGCGGGAATGAATCATGACCCTTGATCTTGAAAAAGGCAAGATTAGAACTTGGCCTTTGGATTTAGAGTGGGGGAAGGTGAAAAGACACTTTGGAAGGAAAAGGTCATTTTCAGATTTATAAAAGAATGCATTGGGTAGTGTGCAAGACACAAGAGGAGATTGAGAGAGAATTTTCGAGTAGGCTTGAGAGAGGAAAATTAGGACAGCATAGAGGGCACATTTCCCAAGACAAAGTGGGCACAAATCCCAAGGGAGCATATATGTTTTATTGCTGAGTTAATTTTCTATTGTGGGAGGCCATACTGTACGGATCCGTACAGTCTATACAATCCGTACAGAAAGGGAAAGAGGGCACACAAATCGATGCAGTCTTTGGCATGGTTTTTGAGGCTGATTTAAGGGTTTTGCTTGTTGTTGCTGCTGGGCCATACAGAACAGTCCGTACAGCTGACTGTGTGCACAGATTGCAAAGTACAAGGAGGGTCATACTGTTAAATTTACATGCAGCAGCGAGAGCCATTCTCCTGGAGGATGGCTAAGACCCTAGAAAAGATCTAGGGCCCCCAGTGCACTCCTGGGGTATGTGGTCTGGGACCAAATTGATAAAGACCCTAGACAAATGTCTAGGGC
>WSFP011561649.1:0-11011 GCA_009831015.1 Picea engelmannii
TGCTTACCTCAATATGTCTTTCACCAGGTACATAGATCATGTAGGCCTTGGATGTTTCACTGTACCCCACAAAGATTCATTTCTTACCTGATGGTTCCATTTTGGTTCTCTTATCTTTTGGCACATGAATGTAGACAGGACACCCAAAGATCCTTAAGTGCCCCACATCTGGTTTCTCACCTCTGAATGCTTCCTCTGGATTCTGATTTCCCAGAATAGCATGAGGGATTCTATTATGGATGTAAATAGCAGTACTTGCAGCTTCTGCCCAGAGAGAAGTAAGAAGATCATGATCACACATCATTGCTTTAGCTGCCTCACAAATAGTTTTGCTCTTTCTCTCAGCTACCCCATTCTGTTGGGGGTTATATGGAACTGTAAGTTGTCTCTTGATTCCTACTTCCTTGCAGAAGTCTTCAAATTGGTAAGACTCATACTCACCACCATTGTCTGATCTCAAGATTCTAATGTGTTTTCCAATTTGATTTTCAATTAAAGCCTTGAAATCATGAAACTTTTTGAAAGTTTCATTCTTTGTTTTCATGAAATATATCCATGACTTCCTAGAGAAGCCATCTATAAAAATCACATAATCCACATGCCCATTTAATGAAGTTGCGGACATAGGCCCACATACATCTGAATGAATCAATTCTAAGATCACTTTTGCCCTTTTATTGCTGACTAGAAAAGACTTCTTTATGTTTTTGCCTAGCATGCAACCTTTACAAATACTATTATGATTAAACTGAAAAGTAGGCATACCACTCACCATCTTTTGAAGTCTGAGATGTGCTTTAAAGTGAAGATGCCCAAACCTCCTATGCCACAGTTCGCAAGAACTAACAATGTTGTGAACTAGAGCCTAAATGTGCCCTGGGACTTTGTAAATTCCTCCTTTGATTCCAATAACAATGGCTGAACTGAGCTCTGTATCCTTGGGCCATAAAAGAGCCTTCTTCTCCATGAAGATCACCCTATGAGCTTTATCCTCCAAAATCCCAAGTGAGATAAGATTCTTCGTCAATCCTGGAACATATAAGATATCTTCAATATGCAACATAAATCTAGAATCTAGCTGAAATGATGCTAAGTCAGTTCCTTTGATTGCATAGCTTGCATCATCTCCACGCTCAACATGAGAAGAGAACTTTACATTCTTAAAGTTAGTTAGATTATCTGTGTTCACTGTCATGTTCCTGGAGGCACCACTGTCCACTAACCAAGATTCTGCACTATCTATCACAGTGCTTATGAGAACTAAAACAACGTAATATATTTTCTTGTTTCCTGACCACTAGAAACCTCTCTAGGCTTCCTCCTATAAGTTCCTTCCTCTTCAGCAGCATGAAACTTACCCTTATGTCCTTTTCTCGAATTGGGACAGTTCCTGGCAAAGTGACCTCTCTTCTGACAGTTAAAGCATCTCACCCTTGAAATGTCAAACTCCTTACCTTTGTAACCACCACTGTCTTTCTCCTTTTGAATAAAGAATTTCTTTCGAGAAGGGAATCTTTTCCCTTTTTTTGTTCTGGTTGTTAATGCAATATTGTCTTCTTTTGAGGAGTCGATTCTACATTGAATCCTACCTTCTTCCTTAAGGCAATCATGCCACAACCTTTCAAAGTTAGGATGAGTCTCTCTTGCATTTACCCCGGATCTCCCAAGAGGGTGGGAGACCATCAACAATAGTTTGCACCAAGTCATCATCATCAACCGGTACACCAATCACTAGCAATTGATCCCTGATATGTGAGATCTTGATGAAGAAGGATGCTACTGTATCATCCTTCTCCATCTTAAGAGTTCGCAGCCTGTTCTTGAAAACCCTCTTCTAACTAGGCGCCTTCTTCTCATAAAAGTTTGTTAGAGTGTCAAAGCACTCCTTCGCAGTCTTTAAAGGTGCTATTATAGGCATAATATTGTCCTTCACTGAATCAAAAATGATTCATTTTTCCTTTGCCTGATTCTTCTTAAAGTTTCCCCTTCCTGCATTTGAATTAGGTTCCTCTACTACACTGATTATGAAACTGTCCAAATCATTCTCTTCAAAAATATTTAAAACCCTTACCTTCCAAATATTGAAGTTGGAAGCTCCTTCAAGCCTATCTTTAGCCTTCACTGAGATTGATGTCATCTCTGCAATAACTTTTCAACAAATCTGAACTGTGCTCTTTAAATAATCATCTCCAAGAACCCTGCGTGAGCTCAAGCTTCCTGCAAAACTGAGTGACTACATGCCCATGGCTTTGATACCATGTTGAAATTTAAATATAGTTTTCTTAAAAATACTTCTTGCTGATTTATAATTTCTTCATAGTGAATACGCAAAGATACATGAACAGAAATAGAATAGAAGCATGCATGATAACACAAGGATTTTACCCTGGAAAAACCCTCTCAAGATTGAGGGAAAAAAACAACAAATGATCTGTCTTATTAGCAAATGAATGAGCTAGGAGAAGATACAAATTTACCACAACCACACACGCTTACAACCATGACTTTGTTGTCCAGATCTAGCTTCAAAGCTAGCTCAAATTTCTCAAGGAGATTGGGCACATTTCCCAAGGAGAAATTTATGTTTAGGAGCAGTTGTGATTTATTGTTGAAGATAGGTCGTACTGTACAGATCCTACAGGTCGTACAACAAGAAGTTTGTGCACAAAAATCGAGGCAAGTGTGGGCACGGTTTTTGAGGCATCTTTTGGTGAATTTTTGTTGGAGGTCTACCATACAGGAGGAAAAGTACAGCGACCTGTTGTGGGCACAGAAATCGAGATGTTGATTTCAACAAGGTCGTATAGCTGTACGGATTTGGCACGGGTTTCTAGGCAACAAGTTTGTGGGACAAATTGTGTTTGTAAGTGATTCTCTTGGCTGCTAAATGTAATTTTGTTGCTGATATACTTTCCTAAAGCTAATATAATCTCTCCCTCTCTTTGGGTTTCCCCACATTGGGGTCTTCCCTGGCTAGTTGCCTAAATTTCTAAGTATTACATGGATGTGTGATTGTTGTTCATTGTGTTTATTCCACTACAAAAGTGCTTGGCAATGTGTATTTCTACTCATAATGTTTTCTGAATGTGGATTTATACATTTCAGAGTTCATAGATGACAGTTATCTCTAGGTTGCTAAGTGTATGATAGAATACAGTGCATGTTGATTTTGTCATTAAATTTCTACATGTATTCGTCAAATACATCAATGATCCAATCATCTGCATGTATAATGTAGCATCCACAACCTATGAAGTCGTATCATCCAACAACTTCATATTTGATGTTGTCGGTGTAGCCATCGGTTTACAGTCCAACATCCCAAACCTCTTCAGGATCTCCACAACATATTTTCCCTGATTTAGGAAGATTTCATTCTTCCTCTGCCATATCTCTAGACCCAAAAAGTAGTGCATCAAACCTAGGTCTTTCATTTCGAACTCTGCAGCAAGTTTTCTCTTACACTCAATGATGAGCTTCTCCACTCCTGTCAAGAACAAGTCATCCATATATAGTAGTAATATCACTAGTCCATCATCCTCAACCTTGAAGTAAAGGTTAGAATCTGCATTGCTCTTGGTAAATCCCAAGCTCATCAAAAAACCATCAATCCGACCATACCATGCTCTCAATGCGTGCTTCAATCCATATAATGCCTTCTTTAACCTGCACACATGCATCTCCCTGTCATGTGTCTCGAATCCTTGTGGTTGTCCGCGTAAACATCTTCCTCTATTACCCCATTCAAAAATGTTGTCTTCACGTCCATCTTATGAACCTTCCATTTCATCACAATAGTTATTGAAAGAACAGCCCTTATTGAAGTATATCTTGCCACATGAGAAAAAGTCTCCTCGTAGTCAATTCCTTCCTTCTGAGAAAATCCTCGTGCTACAAATCCAGCCTTGTATTTCTCAATGCTTCCATCTACAGCATGCTTCATCTTGAATATCCACTTGGAGCTCACAACTGATTTTTCCTTGGGTCTGGGAACCACATCCCAAACGTCATTCTTCACTATTGACTGGTATTCCTCGACCATGGCATCCTTCCATTCTTTCTTTCCTGCCTCTTCTTCATAGCCGGTAGGCTCTGCATCAATGATATCACACAATAATGCCACATAGCCGGGATACGGTTTTGGTTTCTTAACTTTCCTAGATGATCCATCCTAGGCACCATATCTCTCTGCATCTCTGATGGCCTCTTGTGCCCAAGCTGGTCTTCTCTTTTTTGTAGGCTTCTCCATAGGCCTCTGTGGTTTGGCCATGTCATGATCCTCAGGAATGGATTCCTCTACTTCCACTTCTCTTGTCTCTGCAGCTCTAGGAAATCTATTCTCTTTGTCATGAGATTCCTCTGCACGACCCTGCTTTGACTTGTGAAAAGCTACATCCTCATCAGGGTGACATCCCTGCTAATCTCGATCTTCAGGTGATTGAGAATGTATACTTTGTAGGCCTCTGGTGTGTCACTGTACCCAACAAATGTACCTTTCTTTCCAGATGGGTCCAACGTTGTTCTCTTGTCCTTGGGGACATGCACATATACATGACAGCCAAATATCCTCAGGTGGTTGACCTCTAGCTTATCTCCTAAAAACATTTCCTCTGGTGTCTTGTTTTCAGGAACTCGATGGGGACTTATGTTTTGCACGTACACAGTTGTCATCGCGGCTTCTGCCCATAGATACATAGGTAAATCTTGATCATGGATCATGTGTCGTGAATCAATGTTGAATCTGAGCGTCCCTTTAATTTATACAGTCCTCCTTCTTCGACACCAATAACAATTGCATCATCAAACATCTTTCCTTTTGGCCACATGAGAACTTCTCCATCTACAAATGCAACCCTGAAACCCTTCTCATCCAAAATTGAAATCGAGAGAAGGTTCTTCTTCAAACATGGTACATAAAGCACGTCTTTTATCCTCATTGCCTTCCTAAAATCTAGTTTGTAAGAGGCCTCTCCTACTCCTTTGATCGGATGTTGATAATCATCACCCAACTTCACATTATGAGGTGAGTCTTTATGAATTAAGTTTGACAGAGAGCCTTTATACCCTATCATGTGCTTAGAAGCACCGCTATCTATCAACCAAGTATCATGTCCAGGGGTGACTGTTCCTGTGAGAGATGATATTAGGACATAGTCATCATTACTTGAATCATCTTCTCTTGCAATTTTCTTCGGTGGTTCATCATCTTCAGTGGCATGAGCATGATGCCTCTTGCCCTTTTCCTTTTCTTTTAGTTTAAGAATAAGGGGACAAAATTTTGCAACATGTCCCAACTTTTTGCAACAGAAACACATCACATTTGAATAGTCTCTTTGATTCTTCTTCGATTTTTGAGGTTTCTTTGGGGATGAGGGTTCCTTCTTACTCTTTCCTTTCCTTGTATGAGCAACTAAAGCTTGATCATCATCCGTCAATTTCTCTTCTCTTGCTACCAGCCTTGCTTCCTCTTGAGTGCAATCTTCCCATAATCTGCTAAACTTGATTAGCTTCCTCCTTGAGCATATTCCTTGAATGAATGAGTCCCATGACCTTGGGAAACCATTCAAGGTGGTCATCACCATTTTTGCTTCGTCAACAGTGTCTCCAATAGCTTCAATATGTTCCTTGATCTAGTTCACTCTCAAGAAGTAAGAGTGAATGGACTTTGAATCTTGAAGCTTCACATTCTTCATCTGAGTCTTCAATGTCATCCTTTTGTTGATGTTTTTTTCCTTCAAATAGCCGAGTCAATGCATCCATCATCTTCTTCAGAGATTTTAACAGAGAAACATGATGGATCAGATGATCCCTGATTGAGTCTGCAATAATCCTCTTAGCCATGGCCTGGTTCTTTTTATGCTTTGCCTTGGCCTCATCTTCCTCTGGTTCTGGAACTTCCTCCTCAACAAATCTTTCTAAATCATGTTCTTCCAAAAGGATCCCTACCCTGTACTTCATGCTCTGAAATTTTCTGCTTCTTCCAGCTTCTCATCAATTTTGGTGTCGGTAGTCATCCTACCTGGGAAGGTGAAGTTAGTTTGCCAAAACACTTCCAAAAATCTGCGGAAAATCTTTTTTTTCCAGGCCTGCTCTGATACCATGTTGATTTTTTTATGTTTTTCCAACATTCTTTTATTATTATTTAATATGCAAAAGGATCACAACTAAAAGATAGATATCCACAAAACAATAAGATATATCCTCAGGGAAACCCTCAAGGGGGAGAAAACCCTGCAAACTTTCCTCACTATAGATTCCTCCAACATGTACAATGTCATACAATGCTCTTTCACGAAATCAAGACCAAAGAGACCCAGACACGAACCAAGAATAGCCTCCTAGATAAGTGCGTACTACTCTCTTGTACTTATATTCAATGAGTGATCGAAATGACTCGATATAACCTCTATTTATACTCTAAAAGACCTAAAAGACATGACTTATCAATAAACCCTTTCACAATTACACTTAGGAATAACCAATACAATTACACTTAGGAATAACTTCCAAAATTATATAAAATCTCAACACTGAATCCCTTTTTCTCAACCTGGGTTTCACTCCAAACCATGGATACATCAGAAGGATCAATCAGTTGGTCTCAGTGCAAAAAGAACCTAATCTCCATTTGCTACTGTGGTTGTGCAAATGATTTGAGGGCAGCCTTTTGCAGGCTAACCTCGAAGCAATGTTGACAATCAATTAAATATTGAAGATCTGGGAATCAATTTGTCTCAGACCACTGTTGTTGCAAAAAGAAAGCCTGATCTCCATTTGCTACTGTGTTACTGTGGTTGTGCAAATGATTTGACGGCCACCTTTAGCAGGTTAACATCAAAGTACTGAATGGTAGCAATCAACTGAATATTGCAGAAGATATGGCAAACCAAATTATTCCCGCAGCTGGATAGTCTACTATCCCTATTTGTTATTTGATGAGAAATCTCCTCTTCACTATTTTACATGCATCTTTGAAAAGGCTCAAATGAAGGAGAAAAATTGTCATCTCAAGTGGTGAAAGTTGGCAGGAAGGATATACAAGGGATAAGGTAAATTCCCAGTAAAAGGTGGTGAAACAGCTCAAGAACCATGACAGGGAGATGTTAAAAAACAAAAAAGAGAAAGCAGTATCACCTTCAAGAATTTAGACAGTGGATTCTTATGATATATGCACTACAGATACCTTAACAGATGGCAATGTAATTATGAAAGAAGCAGGGAATGACTAAAACAATGATGACCTGATCAAGATAACTTAATAAGGATTACCACTAAGAAATAATAATTTACATCCCTGGTCTGGATAGTTCAATTTGTAGGTTTCCTGATGAAGGATATAATGGTCATCAGAAAATGCTATAAAACTGAAGAATTGTTGCCTAGCAAAGGCAATAAAGTAAAGGTGATGTAGGATCAAACATGAAACAACAAAAGCTGCATTGATGACCCTGGTATCTAGGCTTCAACCATAGAAACATCTGTTAATGGTACAATAATATTTCCCTGCTGGACCTAGTAAATAAAGATAAGATAATTTTATTAGTGTCCACAAATGAGCAAGAAAAGGTCAACGGAAATAGAGAGTACAATCAGTAGTCAATAGAAAGGAGAGAGTAGATGGATCTAGATAAAGCCCTAGCTCAAGGCCCTAAGAGGCACAAGGCCTGAGCTCACAATCTGCATAATAACTAGAGACAATTCATGAGATTATTCTCCCAGTGGAAACTAATAAACATGGAAACACTGGAAAGCAACAATACACTTCCAAACATTAATAGATTATTTTTTGACAAAATAAATGAAGGTGGTTAATGAGTTTCTTGGTTTGAAAATCACCTAAACTTTGCACAGATCAGGTCCAATGTGAACATGAATAGTAGATTAACAGAACATTACAAATGTTTTGAAACAAACTCAGACATGCAACCAAATGGCAAAATGCTAAGATAGAACAATATGAAAAGACAAATGAAAGAGAGCATCCTTTCAATATTTCATAGTGTATATCGCTATATCAGTTTCTTAGTGAAAAATGCATCAAAGAAAATCCAAATTACCGAAATGTTGCCACCAATGTCAGATTTCACAAGTGCCATAGCAGCGCCAAACTTGTCTGCATGAGATCAAACATATGAACAGCATCAATACATAAACTCCAACAAACATTTCCATAAAAAAGTATAAATTTGAGCAAATCCAAGCACCTATTTTCCACATTGAAGCCTATAGGCAGATGACAAAACTTACAGAAGTTACAGGTTGCATGAACAATCTACTACAAAGTAATGCACTGGATGCCTCAGTACAAATCTAACAGTTTATGCAAATAAAAACCACAACTGCAACAAAATTTGTCTCAAATTGTAGATTACATCATAGGACAAATAACATTGCTGTAAACCAAATCTTTCAGGAGAGCTAATTATGGTTGGACATTTTGGTTTTTCACTGCCCCGCACATGAAAGGAAGCAAGCCACATTTCAGCTAATCCCTTTAATTTCTTGAGAGGGAAGTAACACTAGGTACGTGAGCCTGTTATCCTATGTCAGATTGAAAAAGAACCCCAAAGAAGCAACCTGAAGGCAAAAGGACTCTTCACTGAACCATCGTGTAAAATGGTAATAACATGTTGAGTTTGCTGAAAATGGTGTAATGTTCACATGTGGCCACAACCCCCTCATATTGTGTCATTAATGCATTTGGTTAGGCATTAATTATAGCCAAGGCCATCATTTATTGCAATACTAGGTTATGGTTAAACCGTTAAGGCCAACCTAATCAATTTTGATATGTAGGCTCAATAACCCTCTTGGGGAGTTCACCCTACTTGTGTGGGTCCATAACCCTCTTGGGAGAATGCTTTACTTGAGTTGTGTATAAATACACAACTCAAACCTCATCTATAAATCTTTTTTTATCATTGAGCTAAGGCTCTCTTATACAAGTGTTGTAAGCCTGCAAAAGCACTACATCTTTGGCATTCTCTTGTGGTTGGCATATTTTCTCTTCTGTATGCATTTGTGCATCTCATTTGTAGTGCACTCATGCTTGGGAATCTTTCCCTCTCTAGCACATTTTTGGTTCAGCCCTACTGCTCTACTTTAGTGCTGGTCTTTTCTCTTTTACTTGCAGATTTTTGGGTTGCCATTTTTGTTTCATTCGATTCCCTCTTTCTGTTTGTGATCTCAATATGGCATCAGAGCAGGTGTGAACCTTCCCTACTCATTTCGCTGTGTTTTTAGGGGTTTTTTTCTTGTCTGTTCATGCTGATATTTTTGTGATCAGACTTGGCATGTGGAAAAAACCGTAACCGGAGGAATACCAGGATTGTTTCATTATGTTTTGTTGGTTTGAAAGGTGATTTATCAGGGCTGTGTGTGCCCATCTTCTGCACTTACAGAGATTTTGTCCATAAATTGGTGCACCCAACATTAGGGTTTACTTGCTGCTTTATTTCAGAATTTTTCAGCAACAGTTTGGAGACTGTTATCTGGTGGCATCACTTTTTATGGGTGCAGAATTAGGGTTTCCAGATCTGATTTTTACTACAGGTTATCTGGAGATTTTTGGCTAGAGGGATTACCCTAAGGGCTGTGGATATAGGGTTTATTGATCATCTATTAGGGTTTCCTAGGGTTTTCCTGGGGGTTTCCCTCCATTCAAAATCCAGCGCAAACTTCTACATTTTTGCAACAATATGTTCTCTTGGGCTGCATGTTTTTTACTACGGCTTGCACTACCTGATTATAGAAACTATACACTGCAGAATTATTGGAAGAGATCATACTATTTTCTTCTTGGGTGTATACAAGGAATTTTTTGAAGACTTCATGGAGCCTTTTCCTTTGTTGAACCTAATGACCTTCGAACGGCTTTTTTCTCTATTCAATGGGCTACTTATATTTGGGCAGATCTGATACAGAAGAACTCTATATGCAATATCTATCATAAGGAGAGATGTGTCTTCAACTCTTGCTTGCTTGTCTTCAGGGGATTGACGAACTTGCAAGAGTAACAGTGTGCAACAAGGATCTCCAAGATGATACTCCTAACACAGTTTACAATGCACATCTAGACATGCGCTGTACAAATGGGTTTGAACTAATGTGCCAAACCCTTGATCAAGGAATGACTTCATCAGTTTTGCATCTCAGGTTTTATGTATCAAGTACATGGACCCATATTCCAATATAGTGTCTATAATATATATGATCCTTCTCATATAGATGCTATATTTGATGGAGTTTCTATTCACATTCCACTAGGATCATTTCCACCACCTCTTTCTGAGGATTATTCTATGGATGATTCTCAACCTATTATAGTGGATCTTTCTCTATTACAATTTGATGTACCTCCTATGGAGACTTCTTCTATACAGTCACTAGATTTGATAGATTTTCCTTACGATGCACATATGGAGATGCATTTTGCCTATTGGGCCTTACCTATTCTGGGAATGATGATCTCATTATTGACACTGCCACATTTGGAGACATTGTTCATGTTCCAACAATTGGTGGTTTTCCAGTGGATACTTCATTTTACTGTGATGCGATGCAAGGCCTGCCTCTTATTTATTGGAGTTGGCTCATAGTGACATTTTTTAGTCTATGACCACCTGTTCTCATGGGGAGAAAGTACTTTATCACCTTCTTTGATGTAGTCTCTATTCACAAGTTTGCAAGATCTGTCCCACTATTTTTTATAGATGATTCTCAACATATTTCAGAGGATCCCTTCCTTCCACACTATGACAGTGATCCTTTTTGGATGTACTACACTTGACACCTTTGTGATCAAATATAGCTTGTGCCACCCTTTGTAGCTTCAGCCGATCAGCATGCTTCAAATGATCCTGCTATACCTCTGCCAAAGGTCACCTTCACCAGGTTGTGGAACCGTGTTGGTGTTGGAGATATGGCATTCAGGGGAGTTTATATCTTGACTATGTGGCATGCATTCAGCATTAAAGGGGGAAATTGTGGTGTAATACCTTCTCCAAGGCCT
>WSFP011561652.1:0-11011 GCA_009831015.1 Picea engelmannii
AAATTTAGAGCAAGACGTCTTAGGTTATCGATTAGGGATTTAAGATATTCAATGTAGTGACATCCTAATATTGCTTGAAACAAGTCTACAACAAATTAAACAATTTGAAATAGAGAGAACTTGAATCAAGAGGTAACAATTTAGGGTTTGCAAGAGTTACTTTGGATTAACTTGAATTTACCAAATGTGCTTCTAAGTTGATTATATATATATATATATATAGAACTTAAGAAAGATTCACCACTAGAAATTAGAAATAAACCTTGAGAAACCCTTTTTAGCTTTTGAATTTATATCAAGTCTATTAATATATTATATGAATGAAATAATTTTTAAGATAATCAATTTAAGATTAAATCCTATTTTAGATTAGTCTCGAAAATAAATATGAAGTAAAATTAAACACTAGACTTTAAAGAAATCTAACTAGAGATATTCCAATATTTTCATTTAGATTTCTTGATAAACAAAAAAATATAAAAGATTTGGGGTTTTTTATAATTTTGGAGGTTGATGGGAGAAGACAAGTGCCTTATCCAAAAAAGGCTTATGGGATCAAGAAGAAACACTTCTTATAAATGACCTATTTTCTTTATGGATTAGGATGATGAGACTAGGGCCAATGACTCAATAATCTCCTATCTAATCTAGATGAAAAAGAAGACCAAGACCCTACAAAAAAGGGGTCCTAGAAGGAGCACTTTCACTAGCAATATCAATTATAGATTAGTAATTGAAATCAATACTATTGATAGGGTTCCTGGAGGATAGACAAAGAAATGAATTAATAAGCACTTATTGAACTAACAAAGGAAGATACAGGAGGAGTTACCTCACAACAATTTCCTTCAGTGGTAGAGTTTACCCTTCAAATGGATCGATTTGCTAGCTTTTTAGAAGACTTGAAAATCCACACTCAATATTGAAGCACCAAATAATAACCAAGGAAGAAGAGATTGAATTAACACCGAATCACCTCAATAGGAAGGTATTCAACAAGTTGTATTCTCAATAGCTAATCAACAACCAATAATAATGTGAAGGGGAGCCTATTTTATAGAGGAGGCTTCAACAACCCTCTTGTTACAATAATATTTTTCTCTCCTTATATCTATCCTAGGAGATCTCAAAAAGACATGTCCTCCAACTAACTATGATGACACAATAATAAAATACATAAAATATCATAGTTATGCCACATGTACAATATCCCCCCAAGAGAGGGAGATGACCCCATCCAAAAATAGCGAAGTAGGGTCAAGGGATTCCAATGTCCCTCCATGATGCATGTTAACCACCTCAAAAGTCTCATCTAAAGGAGATCAAACCTCAAAATGAGACAACAACTATGTAAGAGAGGGGAAAGGTCCATGCATGTGGTATGTGGGAGGCTCAAGTGAGGTCTCCAATGTGTAACCTCCTCACAAAATCGTGCTAACCTCCTACTACAATCATGGGAGGGTCAAAGTAATCCACATGTGCCAAGTAGATGCTCAAATAACCAAATGATGCAACCTCCAAGGTGGACTCCTCCTCCAAAGGGTGATATGTGCCTCCATAAATGGTGATGTGGCTGAGTAGTCAATGAAATGTGACATGACATGGCATAACTAGTCCAAGGAATCCTCCTCCAAAGGGTGACATGTGCCTCCATAAATGGTGATGTGGCTGAGTAGTCCATGAAATGTGACATGACATGGCATAACTAGTCCATGTATAGGAAGAAGTTCCCCCAAATGCCTAGGGCACTATGAAGAAATGCTAATAGCATTGTGAAGATGTAGATGTGCCTAGGGAATTATGAAGATGGGTGCTATAAGGTCTCTTCGCATAAAAATATGTAGGACCCTCACATGATGTGGTTCTACATGATCTCAAGTGGTAAATACATGTCATAATTCCCAAAGTGCTAGGGAGATAAATCACCTAGGCCAAAGTGTGAAAAATACATAGGGAGATCCATGCTTAGGCATAAAATAAGTGTGTTTTCTAGGTATGGTAACCTTTACAATACATGAGAAACACTTTTACATAAGCGTAAAGTGAAAAAACCTAGGGGTTTCCTAAGTCATGTGTCCTAATAGATCTAGTCCAAGATCCTCGTACACCCACCTTGGCCATAAATGACCTCCATGAGATGGTTAGTACCAACCATAAGGTTAGGCATTATCTTGAAAGGGGGAATAAGAGGATGGACCATGACAAACCACGAGGGTCTAAATAAACTAGTTAGATGAAAAAAACACTTTACATAGATCACTAAGCATAGTCTAGTACAATACATAAAATACAATGGTTACACTTTTGGTTGACCATGATACATAATACAAATCATCATGATGACACAAGTGATCATGGAATCTTGGGCTCTGACATCATTTCAATACATGCATGAGATTGGCTCTTATGTTAGAACATATATGGTGAAAAATATGAGGTACTTTGAAGTGAAATTGATGGGTAACAACTGGTGCCAACTTGGGGACATGTGCTTTGTGTAACAGTGCATGAGAAATTTGGAATCTGCAAAAACCTATTAGCTTGAAACATTCTAATGAAATAGGCACCAGATACATGGAAAGAGATGAAGACACAAGTGTCTTGTCCCTTCCCAAGATAATAATAAATCAATGCATGAAAGGAACATGGATACCAATTAGTTGCATCATATATGATAAGGAGAACATACAACATACAAACATCAAATTACTTTATTCCAAAACTTAAATTTAAAATGTGGAAATAAATAGAGTAGAGTCACACAAAGAAAACCTAATGCTCATCCTAAAGAGCTTATTCATTTTAATATAATTTACAAGGATGTCCAATGACATCTGATATTATCTTCATAGAATAATTTCAAAATTTCCCATTTACAAGTAAAGACAACTTCTCACCATCCAGATGATTAAGATATAAAGAATAATCACTTGACGTACCCTTGGTTCTATAAGGTCCCAATCACAGAGTTTCAAACTTGCTATATTTTATTGACCTTTTGATTTTTTCATTATGTATGAGAACAAGATTGTTCCTTTGGAAATTCCTACGCTGAGCCTTTTTATTGAATTTGTCTTCTTTCTTGATTTCTTGCAAAGTGGTCAAATTTTTTCTTTCTTCTTTGATCAAGTTTGGTAAGTTGGTTGATTCTATTTTGAAATGCATCTTGGTTTTATATGGGCTTTTACTGGTGGGTTCTTTCTTAGTAATCTTTGTTAGAAACTCAAATCTACTGATGGTTTCATTTTAATGCATTCAATCACTACCATATCATTTTCCCTCTTAGTTGGCCTAACATTAACACATATAGTCAAGTAATTGATGGGCATGATAGTGCACTAATGGCCGTTGCTAAAGTTAAACTCAAATTTTATTATGGAATTAAGTCCCCATTGTTGGAAGGGCATTTTCACTATGACATCTTGCAAAGGCGAGGCTGCAAATTTTTGCATATCCACGAAAGGTTGATTGGACTTCTCAAAGATTTTCTTTAATGGGGCAAGTCTAGAAGGGTGTTGGTGAGATTTTATCTTAGATTTCTCTAGGAAATATTTTTATTCTTCCCTCCAATTTATATCATATATCATGAATTCCTCTAGGTTGTTTATACACTTCATGATTCACAAAATCATTTTCTAAATCCCACCAATGCTCAAAATCATCAGGAATCGAAGGCATAATGATGTCCTTCATTCTAACTTCCTCTAATAACTCTTCACAAGGTTGGAGGGTTGACACAACAACTTCCATGGCATGGGATTGCTCATTAATGGTTTTCAATTATATTTCCAAAGAAGCTAAATAATTTGTTAGCACACTGTAGGTTTCTAGATCCTCTTCGTAACATACTAATTCATTCATAGGATCCTGGGGGTCCTCTACATGGTACTTCTTCATTTGTTCATAGTGTAGGGTCACATAAGTATTTTCACATGTAGGGATGGTAGCATAATAAATCCATTTGGATGCTACCTCCTAGATTGGAAACCCACTTACAATATAGAAGCATTCCCCATGCATCTAGAACATATATGAAAACTACATCCATTAATAAAGAGATGTCTAGGTAGGTTGCTAGCTTAACTTGAAGGTTCTTGATCAGACCACACACTTTGATTTATATTGAATCCATAGCACACACATTTCTATATGGCCTAGTTGTCTTTAAACCTACTTGGTTCATTACTTTGAGAGGCATGACATTAGTGGATGTTATTGAATCTAACATATAGTTGTGGAGGAGCAAGTCATTTACCATTAATGTGATAAAGAAAGGGTGATGGCTACCATTTCTCTTACCTTCTTGGATCATGGCTTGTAAGATTACTGGGAAATCTTCGTTGGTGTCATTCTTTTCAATGCTAAGCAATTCTTTTAGCTTTGTGTTTATCAAGGGAAACTTAGCCAACTCAATCAAAGGAACAAGAACATTAACATTGATAACCCGGTTGGTTACAACGAATTGCATATCAAGGGGGGCACTTGTTGAAAGTTCCATTTGATGCACCTTAGTACTTGACTCAATTGGTTGATTGCTTCTCTATGGGAACCCTACTAGGTTTGGTCTATCCACTTGAGGTAGATTGCCTTTTCTTCCTTGATAATAAACTCCATTATGTTCATTGTCCCACATTATTTGAATTTCTTCTTGAGATAACCTCTCACCAAATATTCTAATGGATCTTTTGGCATCTATGCCTTTATCCCTAACTTGTTTCATGTTTTCTTGGGACAAAGGATAAGATTTCCTCCCATCAAATAACTTATTGCAAGAATCCATGTAGTTGTTACCATCTTTCTTGTTATCTTCATCATTGACCATGTTTAAATATCTTTCACAACTCTTTTCCTCATGAAAATCGTCACAAGCTTGACAATGTGGGCTAGGCTCATAATTGACTACATTAGTTGGTTCAAATGTGGTAGGAAATCTTTGATTTTGGGGAGGGCCAGGATACCTCTTATTCCTAGGAGGAAACCATTTTGTTGTTGATTTCTTTCCATTTTCGCAACCCTATTTTGCAATGCATTAGTTTGTTGGGTGAATTTTTCTTCCATTTTTTGCATTGATTCCATTATGGAAACTAATGGATCAAGGACATGATCGATGGTGTGCATGGCTCTAAGCTTAGGCTCCACCCAAGCTCTAGGTGGGGCTAGGATGTCGAGATTTCTCGATAACACCAAGTTGTCTTCTATGCTCTTAGATTTGGTTTTAACATCCATTAGATCTATTAGCTTAGCTTGATTTAGAAAGAAACTAAATTGACCTTGGAAAGCATCCAAATAGTACACCAACATGGTGGCTAGGGTAGGTAGATGATCATGAGGAATATCCTGAATTATTTTATCTAATCTTAGATTGAATTAATCAATTACTTCATTTTCATTCCTCTTCATATTAGTTAATGCATTTAAAATAAACCTACTATCTCTTCTTTCTAACCATCTAGAAACGAAGATGTCTCTACAACCATCAAGACAATTGATACTATTATCGGGCAATCCAATGAACCCTTTTCTTGCATATTTCTTTAAAGATAAAGTAAAATGTTTAAACAAGACAACAATATGCTTAGTTTCAACACTTCTAATAGAATCCATGAAAACATGCCAATGGTTACATGCACCAATAGCATTATCTCCATGGAACAAAGACAAATTTTCCAATGACTTAGGTAACTCATGGAGTTGACCAACACTATTAATGAAATTAAAATACTTACAACAATTTGTTAATCACGAGGTAACCATTTTACTTTGAGAATTAAGAGAACTTGAATTATCAACAAATAAATTCCTTATATCTTTCAAATATTCAAGTCCTAGATTGTTATTGGTTTCTCTAGCTTTAAGCCTATTTACTCTTTGCCTATATACTTTTTCAGGTTCAGGCACAAGACAAATTAAACCTTGAGGATTTATCCTTCTTGTGCATTTCTTATTTAGATTTTCTCGAGGTGGAGTCACCATATGAGATATTTAAAGTAGAATTTAAGACATACTCATCAAAATAAACATACAAGAAGAATGCCCCACAAAAATATGGGCGATGGACTTCATCCCTAGCAATGATGCCAAAATGTTACCACCTAAACTGACATCTAAGTGGAAAAATCCAATCCACAAATGCCACCTCATGGTAATGGATGGGAGTTGTTTCACTGTCACATCAACACAACTTCCCCTTCACTTTTTGGGTCAACTCTTAAGAGGCCAAGGGAGGTATCCCTTTGATATACGATTGATGACAAGGAGAGCCTACATAAATCTTAATTATTAATAAACTATTAAATTCCAAGATTCACTTCAACAAATAGAACAAGTGAATCCCATAAAAGACAAATATATGCAATATAAAGGATCCACCAACTTAGTGACCTAATGCTTCAACATAGATATTTAAGAGAACAATCATAAATCACCACAATCCACTTAGATGCTTTAGATGAATTATAAACATGTGGATTATATCTCAAGTATGATTTATTATATATGCAATAGAGATTTCATATTTTCAATAAGTTGATTACCATCCCAAGTTAAAGATAAACTTTGAAGAAGTATACTAACGACAACTTAGTGAATGCAACTTGCAATGGAAACAACTTCAAGCTAAATGTAATCACAAGGAATGTGATCTTATAACACAAATTGAACTTAGATATTGTGATGTTAAGAGCAATCCAATTTGTGCTTAAGTTTTGACAAGTCCAAGATACCACTTGGCTTGTCCAATTCACCAAATTATTTTTATGTATTCAATTATGTGAATTCTAGATTTGTGATTAGAGAGAGATCAACCCAAGAAAGATGTATAAGCACTTTAAAGCAAGATGTTTTAGGTTATTGATTAAGGTTTTAAGATACTCAATGTAATAACATCCCAATATTGCTTGAAACAAGTCTACAACAAATTAATCAATGTGAAATAGAAAGAACTTGAATCAAGAGGTAAATTCAATTTAGGGTTTGCAAGAGTTTCTTTGGATTAACTTGAATTTACCAAATGTGCTTGGAAGTAAAATATATGTAAGTAAAATCAACTTAAGGAAGATTCACCACTAGAAATTAGAAATAAACTTTGAGAAACCCTTTCTAGCTTCTAAATTTATACCAAGTCTATTTAAGATAATAATAATAATAATCTATTTTTAAGGTCACGGCTAAGCCACACCAAATTGGTGTATGAGACCCCCTTGTTTGTGGGACAAGAGACCCCCCCTGCCCAACGATTTGACTGGTAAAGTCTACAGAGGTATACATACCCTACCCCCCTCTGGATTTGAACTTGTGACCTCTTAAGAGGAAACACATGTTCTTAACCATTAGGCCCACTCAGGCAAATAAAAAAGACTCAAATCTAATGTAAATTTGTTTTTTATGTGTCCCTTTATGTAAATTCCAAATTTACGTCAACACTATGAACAACCCAAAAATGAGAGATAAACTTGAAATAAACAAATCTAGGGCTGATTTAACAATTAGGGTTCTAAGATAATCAATTTAAGATCACGCCAGTAAAATTAAATACTAGACTAGAGAGAAATCTAACTAGAGATATTTCAACATTATCCTTTAATTTCTAGATAAACAAAATTTTTTTGGGGTTTTTATAATTTTGGAGGTGGATGAGAGAAGACAAGGGCTTTATCCAAAAAGGGCTTATTGGGTCAAGAAGAAACACTTCTTCTAAATGGCTTATTTTCTTTATTTATTACGATGAGGAGACTAGGGCCAATGCCTAAATAGTCTTCTATCTAATCTAGATGAAAATGAAGACCAGATCCCTACAAAGAAGGGGTCCTAGAAGGACCACCTTCACTAACAATGCCAACTATAGCTTAGTAATTGAAATCAATACCCTTGCTAGTTTTCTTAGAGGATAGACAAAGTAAGGAATTAATAAACACTTAGCAAACTAACAAAGCAAGATAGGGGTGGAGTTACCTTACAACATTTTCCTTCCAAGTGGTAGAATTTACCCTTCAAATGGATCGATTTGCTAGCTTTGTAGAAGACTTAAAAATCCATATTCAATCTTGAAGCACCAAATAGTAACCAAGGGAGAAGAGTTTGAATTAACACCAAATTGCCTCAATAGGAAGATATTCAATAAGTTGTATTCTCAATAGCTAATCAACAACCAATAATAATGTGAGGGGGAGCCCCTTTTATAGAGGAGGCATCAACAACCCTCTCATTATAATAATATTTTCTCTCCTTAGATCTAACCTAGGAGATCTCAAAAAGACTTGTCCTCCAACTAACTATGAGGACAAAGTAAAAGAATATATAAAATATCATAGTAGTTGTGCCACATGTACAATATTCCCCCAAGAAAGGGAGATGAGCCATCCAAAAATAACAAAGTGGGGTCAATGGAGGCCAACATCCCTCCATGATGCATGGTAACCATCTCAAAAGTCTCTTCCAAATGAGATCAAACCTCAAAATGAGCCAATGACTATGCAAGAGAGGGGAAAGGTCCATAGGTGTGGTACGTGGGAGGCTCCAAAAGGGGACGACTCCTCCAAAATAGCTCCCAACAGTCATAAGCGAGGTCTCCAATGTGTAACCTCCTCCAAAAATCGTGCTAAACTCTTCCCACAAGCTTAGGAGGGTCAAAGTAGTCCACACATGCCAAGTAGATGCTCAGACGACCAAATGATGCAACCTCCAAGGTGGACAACTCCTCCAAAGGATGACATGTACCTCCATAAATGGTGATTTTGCCAAGCGCTCCATGAAATGTGATGTGATGTGGCATGGCATGATTAGTCCATGCATAGGAAGAATATCCCTCAAATGCCTAAGTTGTTGTGAAGAAATGCCCAGGGTGTTGTGAAGATGTGCCTAGGGTGTTGTGAAGATGAGTACTCTGAGGTCTCTTCGCATAAAAATATGTAGAACCCTCTCATGGTGTGGTTCCACATGATCTCAAGTGCTAAATACATTCCATAAGTCCCAAAGTGCTAGGGAGATAGATCACCTAGGCCAAAGTGTGACAAATACACA
The DNA here is from genome assembly GCA_009831015.1 of Picea engelmannii. NCBI lineage: Eukaryota > Viridiplantae > Streptophyta > Pinopsida > Pinales > Pinaceae > Picea > Picea engelmannii. Next base: position 9,019 of record WSFP011561652.1, read on the forward strand.
GGGAGATCCATGCTTAGGCATAAAATAAGTGTGATTTCTAGGTATGATAACCTTTACAATACATTAGCAACACTTTTACATAAGGTACAATGAATAAACCTAGGGGTTCCCTAAGTCATGTGTCCCAGTAGATTCACTCCAAGACCCCACCCTCGCCCCACACCTAACTTGACCATAAACACACCATAAATGACCTCCATGAAATGGTTAGTACTATCCATAAGGGCATAGACTATCTTGAAATGGGGACTAAGAAGACCGTCCATAATAAACAACAAGGGTCTAGAGAAACCATCTAGATGAAAAAAACACTTTCCATAGATCACTATGCATGGTCTAGTACAATACATAAGATACAATGGTCACACTTTTCAATGATCATGATACATAATACAAATCATCGTGATGGCACAACTGATCTTGAAACCCTTTGCTTTGACATCATCTCAAGACATGCACGAGATCGACTCATACGACAAAAAATATGAAATACTTTGAAGTGAAACTAAAGGGTAACAAGCCTCACTACAACCTCTAATACAATTAATACTCCTTAACTTAGTCATCATTATTACCTCTAATACAACTAATACTATCTAACTTTGTTATTGCTAAGGCTATAAAAATTTAAATCATTTTTTTTTCCACAGAAAATTTATCTTTATATTCATATTGAAATATAAAAGTTCACATAACAATTTGTTACATCAATAATTGAACCCATAGCTGCCTATAGCTATTCAAAACATTACATTGTTGCCTTTAGCTTTTCAAAACATTGATTTGGAAAAGGATATGTGACCACATGCTATATCTTCAGATATCTCATAGAGTCCCAATATTACAATTTTTTTAATAGGCTATCACTTAGCCCAAACATCATGTAACCAAAAAACATCTCCTACAAATGGACAAAGGCACCCTTTCTATATTTACTTAATATAAATTTATAAACATAGTAGGGCCCTCATGACCCTCTTCACATAGGTAGTATGCAATGTATCCGAGATGCCTCAAGAGTGCTTGCTTTGATAACTAATCTGCCTCTTGGTTATCTTCTTGGTAAACATGGCCAAAGGATATGGCCCTGAAAAGCTTGATGAGATCCGTTATCCTTTCCTTCCAACACTCCAAGGTGACCACCTGTAGAGAACCTTTCCCCTTTAGCCAATCTATGACTATTTTGGAGTCTCCTAGGACATTGATCTCAGATATAGATAGCTGAGAGGTCAGAGTTAGTAATGCCCAAACCCCATAAGTTCAACTCTGGTGTTTGTTCCAGATCCACAATTTATCGTCCACTTATATGTTGCATGCTCATTGATCTTTATCACTCCGCCCACTCCACTATGATCACCGTTTTGTTGTGATGCCCCATCAAACTATCCAACAATTTTCTGCTCAGGAATCAATCCTTTAGGAGCTCTCGGGACTGAAATATGAATCTGCTTCTTATTGCCTTCCATAACAACCAACGATCTGTAGACCACCTTATGAATTGAAGGAATACCTGAATCAAAGATGGTAGAGTTCCTTTCTATCCATAAGTACCAGCAAATGTAGACACGTAGAGTTGGGAAAGTTGGTCTTTGTTCAAACCAAAATTTGAAACACTCCAATACTGTTGAACCACACCACCCCAAAAAGTGGGGAATAACAAGTTTTATTTTATCCCATACGCATGAAAATTTAAATCATATAATATAGTAAATTACCAAGTTCAACCCATACATAAAACCAAATAATAACAACCAACCCATACATAAAACAGAATAATAACAATCAAAAAACAATCCATACATAAGACCTAATAAGATACACGAACTAGTAGCAAAAACTTGCCCAATAACATGGAAGACAAAGACCGAGTAGCAGAAACTAAGACTGAGTTAAACTGGAAGTTAAACTGCCCAAGTTCAACCCATACATAAGACCGAGTAGCAGAAACTAACTAAATACCCAATAACATGGAAGACAACCAACTCAAGTGATT